>VYZW01033845.1:6666-58685 GCA_013401315.1 Balaeniceps rex
CCGAGGGGGATCGCAGTCCCTAGCCCAGGAGGGTCCCAGTCCCGAGGGGGATCCCAGTTCTGGGGGGGTCCCATCCCCGGGGGGGTCGCAGTCCTGGGGGGGGTCCCAGCCTCGGGGGGTGCCAGTCCAGGACGGGGGTCTCAGTCCAGGAGGGTCCCAGTCCAGGAGGGTCCCATCCCTGGGGGGATCCCAGTTCAGGAGGCTCCCAGTCCCAGGGGTTTTCCAGTCCCGGGGATGTCCCAGTCCTGGGAGGGGAGGGGGGGATCCCAGCACTGGGGGGGATCCCAGCCCAGGGAGAGGGTCCTAGCCCAGAGGGGTTTGCTACACTGGTGGGGGTATCAGCCCTAGGAGAGGGGTCCCAGTCCTGGGGGGGGGTCCCAGCACCAAGGGGGTGTCAGCCTGCAGAAGGGGGGACCCAGCACCAGGGGGGTCCCACACGGATGGGGTGCTTCAGGGTTTGCAGGCCCATAGCATCACCCATGAACCGCCACCGCGGCTGTGCCGGGGGTCTCTCTGGCCGCAGACCCCCACACCATCACCCACATGCTGTCCCCGCTTTGCCCCCCATTTCCCTTACCCCCACTCGCTCCCCACGGGGAGGAGAGGACCCCCCGGGGGGCGCAGCCCTGCCTGACCCCGCTCCTGCCTCCGCAGCCCCGCGTGGAGCTGGCCTGGGCCATGAAGGCGCACCAGCACGCCCAGGTCTACTTCAACGTAAGTCCTGGGGGGGGTCAAGGTGGCCGTGGGGCTTGTGGGGAGGGGGGGGGTCACGGTTAATTCTTTAGTCTTCCCCTGTAGCTCATCTCCTCCGTCGACCCCAAGTTTCTGAACCTCACCAAAGTTGACGACCAAATCTACAGCGAGTTCAGGAAAACCTTCAGGGATCTTAAAATCGATGTGCTCGACCCAGAAGAGCTCAAATCGGAGCCCGCCAAGGAGGTTGGTAGGGAGCAGGGATGCGCACGCACGAATTTTACCCCTTTTACCCGGGCTCCAGGGATGCCGATGCTTCTCTCCCCAGAAATGGCGCCCGTTCTGCCTGCGGTTCGAGGGGGTGGTGGAGGATTTCAACTACGGCACCCTGCTCCGCCTGGACTGCCGAAAAGACTACACCGAGGAGAACACCATCTTCGGTGAGCGAGGGCCGGCACGGCGGGGCTCGGAGAGCCGCGGTGCAGGCTGGAGCCAGTACCCTCCCCGCTAGAAACGGGGTGCACGAGGCTACAGGAAAGCTGAACCCACAGATCTGCTCTTTTACGTTTTTCCTCTCCCCTCTTTTAGCCACCAGAATCCAGTTTTTCGCCATCGAAATCGCGCGGAACAGAGAGGGCTGTAACAGCGTCATCTACGGCAGTGCCAGGGAGCCGGCGGCTGCCGCGGCAGAGGAAGCGGCGTCGGGGTGAGGATGGGGCGAGTTCCCCCGGTGCCGAGCCGAGGAGGGGCAGAAAGCCCCCCGCCCCGCTGCTACAGGGCTGCTTCCCTGCTGCTCCGAGTTCAGACTCCATTTGCAGACTGTAAATAAATGTTTTTAAAAAAGAAAAAATTCCTCGTGCTGCAGGTGTTGAAAGGGTTCTTCCCTAGAACAGACCAAAACCGCTATGGAAGTATCGCTGAATCCACTTTGATTTTGGCTAGACCTTTGCCTGCACCACTCGAGGCCCCCGTGCCAGAGTACGATCTACCCACACACATCAAATACGCTTTTTTTAACCCGCTTTATTTGGAAAGCTCAGCCCCCAGCAGGCAGGGGAGAGCTCGGGGCGCAGGCGATGCCCAGGCAGACACGGCTCAGTAGAAACCATTGAAGTTTTATTTGCAGTCACAATGCTTACACTGTATGCAGCAAACACCCTTACAAGTCAACCAGCAATCTGCTCACGCGAAAAAGGACCCAACACACAATCGCCAGAGGAAAGAAAACAAAAAAAAAAAAAAAAAAAAAAAAAAAAGAAGAGGGGGGGCANTAAGAGTAGGTGGTGTCTGGGAAGGGAAACTGAAGCCCTAAGGACCGAGTGTCTGTGGGTAGAGCTGAGCAAGAGGATGCACACGACTAGCAGCAACAATAGTGGAAAAAGTACAAGGCAAACAGGTTCCCTCCCCCATCAGCTTTCCTCCGTAAGTCAATTTTATATCCAAAACATTTACCATGGTGACTTCGGAAAAAAAATGGAGTCATTTTAAAGATTTTAAAGGGGGCGTTAAATACTTCATGCTAGGCAAACCTTGTTATTAAGAACCCTGCGAGGCGGCAGGCTGGCCGCAGCAGCCCCGCGGTGCCGGCTCGGTCCGAGCGCAGGCGTGTGCTGCGCAGGGGCCGGCCGCGCTCGCTGCTGTGAGCTCCGGAGAGCACGGTGAGCTCGCCCACAGCCCGAGCATCCCACGCGTGCTTCCTGACCGAGATGGGGGAGAAAAAAAAAAAAAAAAAAAAAAAAAAAGGCAGAGTGAGGAGAGTGCCGCTGGGCAGGCGGCCGGCACGGCGTCGAGGGCCCTGCGAGGAGCGGGTTGACAGGGGACAGCGCCTACTGCTACAGCGGGGGATAGGAGAGACACCCACGAGCAAGCACGAATGAAAGATCACGCGGCATGGCTTAGAGTTCCTAATAACAAGGGCAAGACGGTAACAGGAAGTTGTGATTTCAAGGGGCTTAATAAGAAAAAATATACATTTGGAATTTTACAATGCCTTTTTTTGTTGTTGTTGAATTTTTTTTTTTTTTTTTTTTTTTTTTTTTTTTTTTTTTTTGCTTCTCTCTACACTTGTCACTAAATATATCTCTGCACTTTCACACACCCACCCCTCGCCCAGTAAAGCTTCAGGCCTGCAGGACACGCTTTCCTCACTCGCATACACAACCCTCACGCCAGCACCGGTGCACCAGGACTCTGTAAAAATTTCAATCACACTTTTTTTTTCTTTTTTTTTTTTTAAACTGAGTCAATATAAACCTTGTTCAAAATGTTATGAAAAAATGTACATGTTTATACAAGGCAGGCTGCAGCAGAGCGCTGGCGTTCCACGCAGACATTCGGGTAGGGAGACGCTGGATTCTTGCACCTGGCTTATGCCCTTCCACCCCCTCCCACGGAAACAGAAGCACCCTGCCCCGGTGAGCTCAACCACCCCTCCTGTTCCCTCCTCCCTCGGGACGTGGAGTACGGCCCAAAGCGAGCGCCGCAATCCAGCCCTGGGGAAGAGCAGGGATTAGAAACGCCCTCTTTTCTTTCCATCGGAAACGGTAACCCCTCTGGGCCAGGCCAAAGAGATGCTGCTCTGTACAGGTGGAGTTGGGAGACGTCAGCTCATCATGTCGTTGCTGTTCACGCCGTAGGTGGAGTTCTTCATGGAGTCGTTGACCTCTCGCCTGAACGCCGACAGGTTTTGTGTAAACCTAGGGAAAAGGCAGAGCGGCGTGTTAGAGCAGGAGGTTGCCCCTTCCTCCTGGGGTTTTTTTGCTCCCCGTGAGGCTGCCACGAGGACCACGGACTCTCTGGGCTGTACTTCTGCATCAAGCTGTGGGCTCAGCGCGCCTCGGGCCGGGCTCAGCCCCACAAAGGGGTCTCTGGCCCATACTGACCTGTCCCTGTTCTTGGTTAGGAGGTTGCGTTCGATGCCTTCCATGAGGTTCTCAAAGCAGAGGTGCATCGCCTGCTGTTTCTCTGGAGGCTGGCTGTTCACTATACTGTTCCTCAAGTCAGAGAAATACTGGGTGAGACAAGAGAAGGATGGGTTAATTTTCAGATGAAGAGCCACCTCGGCTTTGGGACACAGCATGCATAACAGGCTTTCGGGAAGAGGGAGGAAACGCGTTACAGCTCTTCGGGTGACTTCTAGCACCCTTATGACTGAAAGTTAATAGGACTCCTCAGTGCCAAGGCTGCTGCAGGGGAGGGCTGGATGCCCTTCCCTCGACGCACAACCTCTCCAAGTCCCAACAAGGACATTGAGGTGCTGGAGCGTGGCCAGAGAAGGGCAACGAAGCTGGGGAAGGGTCTGGAGCACAAGTGCTGTGAGGAGCGGCTGAGGGACCTGGGGTTGTTCAGCCTGGAGAAGAGGAGGCTGAGGGGAGACCTCATCGCCCTCTACAACTGCCTGAGAGCAGGTTGTAGCAAGGTGGGGGTTGGTCTCTTCTCCCAAGTAACAAGTGATAGGACAAGAAGCAATGGCCTCAAGTTGCGCCAGGGGAGGTTTAGATTGGATATTAGGAAAAACTTCTTCACGGAGAGGGTTGTCAAGCACTGGACCAGGCTGCCCAGGGAAGTGGTGGAGTCCCCATCCCTGGAAGTATTTAAAAGCCGGGCAGACGAGGTGCTGAGGGACATGGTTTAGTAGTGGGCAGGTACGGTTGGACTCGATGATCTTAAAGGTCTTTTCCAACCAAATGATTCTGTGACTTCCCAACCACCTGCTCTGCCACCGTTCTGCTCCCTTCAGCCCGAAGGCTCCAGCATCATTCAAGCCCTAACAGCTCCTCCAGCTGCAATGGGAGGGTGGGATGTTTACCTTTTCATTGAGCAATATCAAGCCGAGCAGAGGCCGAGACATTGACCACTGGTTCCTGCAGTCCTCAAAGATGATGATATTCAGCACTGTTGACAGCATCTGGAAGAGGGAGAGTGAGGTTTAAAGCCAGCCCTTCCATCCCAGCTCTCTCCTCACCACGGCACCGTGTGGGCTCAGGAGCAACGATTCACCTTTGATGCTTCCAGTGTTGGAGCCTCAATGCTACAGAGCTCTCAGCATCATGGGACAAGAGGAGGACCCGGAGCCCCCATGAACTGGTGGAGAACTTCACTGAAGGCACGTGGAGGAGGTGCCGAAAGCTCTTAGAATATGAGGAAATGGCCAGGGGGAGGTTGTAGCAAGGTGGGTGTTGGTCTCTTCTCCCAAGTAGCAAGTGATAGGACAAGAAGCAATGGCCTGAAGTTGTGCCAGGGGAGGTTTAGATTGGGTATTAGGAAAAATTTCTTCACCGAAAGGGTCAAGCATTGGAATAGGCTGCCCAGGGAAGTAGTGGAGTCCCCATCCCTGGAGGGATTTAAAAGATGTGTAGATGTGGTGTGTAGGGACATAGTTTAGTGGTGGACTTGGCAGCGCTAGGTTAACGGTTGGACTTGATGATCTTAAAGATCTTTTCCAACCTAAACGACTCTATGATTCTATGATTTATTCCTGACACACTCCATCCTGCCCCACGGCAGGCTCATCTTCACTTAAACAAGAAAATAGCAAGCGCTTAAATGCAGAGAGCACGCGCTGCGGTGCCCTGGGGAGCTCCCTCTAGTCCACGCTTAGGGGTGTCTGCGTTCCCTTCCACAGCCTCCTTAGGCTAAAGCCAGTATCTAACCTAGCTGGTTTAGAAGATGCAGTTTCTCTTTTTATCCTCAGAAAACACAGCTTCTAGCCCCAAAAAACACTGCTTCTCTTTGCATTTGATCTATCAGCAAGGGTGGAACGATATCCCCTGCTTTCACGTGGGAGTCGTGCTGACATGCACCAGTGAGTGAGGTTGGATGGCGCCGTCAGAAACGCAGCGAGCACTGGTGTTCAAAGCAGTACGGCCAGGCAAGAGGCATATAAAAGTGTTTTGCTACAGGGTATGGATATCCAGATCCCTATGCAGGGCCCTCTGGAGCACCAAAACCTCCGTGAACAGGAACACGTGTCATTAAGTGACACAGAGCTACCTAAACTACACGGTACATGTAGGTATATGCTGAGCTACGCCTGATCTAAGCAAGGAAAATGTCTCAGCTCACAACTGATCTGCTGCCACTGCACACGCTCCTGACTCAGAGAGAAGACAAATCCCAGCAAGCTCCGTGTCTATCCGAGGTGTTGCGGATGGAGGCAGGAGACAGATGGCAGATGTGCTACCAGCATGTAAAAAACTCGATTATCAAATTCACCCTGCAGAGGCCGTTCTGAAGGCAGGCATGAACGGTGCCAAGGCAGCACGTGCTCCAACAGGCTGCAAACCCAACTTTCACGTGGTCCTAACACGAGCAGAGATTGTTCCCGTATGCTGAAGTCTACGCAGAGCCTTGTTAAGCATGGGGACCCCACGGCGCTTGCTCTGCTGTGAGTGCACATGTACCACTGAATTGTTCCAGGGATTTAAACAAACCCTGTTTTGTTTTTTTTTTTTAAAGCAGCAGAAGAGCGCATGCTCTCTGGTTGAAGGTATGTTTCCTGGCTTCATTACTATGAACTGCCAGCACCGCCCATAACTGTGTTTCTCTTTAAAAAAAAAGACAAAATCTCATTTTAGCTACTTCCTTTCATATCTGAAATGCAAAAAAGGTGTTCCTTGCACAGGGAGAACCATGGCCCTGAAGCATGGCTTTGAATCAGACCTACCATATGACGAATGTGTAGGAGAGATGCAATACTAGCAAAAAATCCTTTTTACTCTGGAAAAGCCTGGGGCTCTGGAGAAGGGAGCATGCAGCCCCCGTATTACATCATGCTAAGAAAATTCAGGGCTTATCGGGGAGTTTACCATGCCATGCCATGCCACAACAAGGCCCTACGCCTTCGGTCTTTACCTGCTGAATCATCTCCGGGTGCTGCTGCATAATGTGCAGGAACCGGTCGCTCTCCTGGGTCAGAGGTGTGGTCCTCTTCTTGGTGCTGCGGGACAGCTGCTTGAAGAGATAGGTGACAATGTGGTCCAAACAGGAGCAGCAGCCTGTGCAAACCATGGTGTCTGCAAGAACGGGAAGAAGGGGGAGATATTGGGGTACTGCCAGCATTTCCCTTGCTCAGAGGCACCTGGGCAGGCTCCCAGGGAAACACCACCACTTATCCGAGTCCTTTTAGGGACTTTGCAAGCAAGAACCACCTAACCCTAAACAGGTCAGCAACCTCCTCACTGACATATTCACTATCTCTAATGTTCCAGCTTTAACAGAGGCGAAACTCCTCCACCCATTCACAAGGTATGTCTTAATTTATCTGTTAGCCTGAAATACCATGCATTCAAAGCAACCAAAATCTTTCCCCACTTGCAAATCAAAGCCCTAAGAGCACAAGAGAGAGCAGAAGTAGTTACCTAGTGCAGTGAGGCCTTCTGAAATGGAAGAGAGAATATACATGATTACATGAGGCTCCAGACTGGCTATAAAGTTCATGTGGTCCTGGGTAAGAACTTCCAGCAAGGAATAGTATGACTGGCTGAGCTTGGGATAATCCTGCAGAGAAAGGAAGAGAGAAAGACTTTTAAGGCCTCATGGCTGGCCCGTAACCATCAGTTAAGGCTTTCTGCTAGACCCAACCCATTCATTAATCACCTGAAAACTGCTTACTGAATCTCCTGGAAAGAGAACAAACCAACCTCTCTCATAGCATAACTTATGGGCCAACATATTTTCCCCCTTCTCCCCCACCGAGAGCCTTCCAAACAGGCTCCAGCAACAATGGCCCAGCAGGTTCCCAGCACTGTTCTATCAAACCATCTTCCCCCACTGCTTTGCTCTTTTCTAAACGGGGAGTGTTAGCTGACTAATGCCAGTCCTGGAGATGCGGAGATAGGAACGGCTCTCCAGGTGTCCATGCAGAGTGCCAGATCACATAAAAATCAACATGCGCAGTGCTGGGCTCAGCAGCCTGCACTGCAGTCAGTGCCACAGACCCCTCAGCAGCCCCCAGACCGGGGGGGACTCTGCTGGGAGTCCTGCAAAGTGGCCCCATCTCAAGATCTGCATTTGAGCTGCATGTCTCAAGAGCAGTGGTTTGACCACCGGTATATTAAATCAAGAACGTGCTGAATGCAGTCACAGAGATGGCAACAACTTCTTTCAGATCCTGCTATGGTAGTAAGACAGGTAAGACTTGGGAGGAGTATATGCTGCCCTCTCTCCTCCATATTTTGCCAAGTAGGACTGTGCTGATAGGGCCTCAAAGCTCTGCTGCAAAATGGATTTCTGTATACGAGGTCTGGATAGGAGCAAGACTCTGTAGGTGGATGTCTTCAGCAAGCAGGTTGCACTGTAATTGCTGATGCATCGAGATCTCTGCCCGCAGGCAATACAGGAAGAACAGTCCTTCACCTCGCAGGAATTGTTTTTCAGATAGAGGAGGAATTATTTTGGTAATTGCTCTGCTGAGACTTGGAGCGTACCCTGCTGGAGAGCTGAGCGGCGGGGCTGCCCAGCGGGGCCTTGGGTGGTGGGGTTACAGCCTTCACGCAGGACCTGCCGCTGCACATTCCAGGAGCTGTAATTTCCTGCCGGCCTGTGCCTATAGTTGGTGTTCCAGGAAGTGGCACGAGTTCACTCATCTCTGTGATTAAAGTATTCCTTTACCGTATAATCTTCCAACCCTGTCTTCCCTAGCCACGTGTTTACACTGCTAATCACAGGTGTCGGCTTACCAGAAGGTCACTGTGAGGGATGGAAAGCAGAAGCTTGATAAAAGTTTGCAAGGCATTGTCCAGTGCATCATCCCCGTACAGACGGAAGACCCCAAAGTTGACGTAGCTCCCGCTCAGTGCAGCCTTCAGCATAGAGAAGCAGATGGAAATCCCCTTGAGCTTCAAGGCGTAGACTTGATCCTTTGGGACCTCCCCGAGCGTTAAGATACGATTTCCTGCATGAGCACAGAAGCGGACTCAGTATTTCAGCAACCCCATCCAAACCCTGTCTCCCCCAGGGTGCAGGAAAACCAAAAAGTAGAGCCATAAGGGGTGGCTGAAGTCAGCCACAAGACTTATTCCCCAGCCAAAGGTTGAGGAACCCATTACAAGTTAAAAGCGGGACTCTACTAGGAACCACGGGAGAACACAACTGCATGTCATTTTGCTGTGGAAACAGGACAGCGTAAGGACAGGATTGCTCTCCATTTGCTTCACAGGTTCGCCCACGTCACCTTGCACGCTCACAAGGGGCTCAGCTGGGCTCCTGCTCCTTGTTGCCTTTTTTTTTTTTTTTTACTCAATTTGCACAGCAAACACCCTGCCCCTTCTGCTTGCCTGCCTGCCCAGCACTTCAAGCAGAAGCATCTCCCCATATCTAAGCATGCATTCAGCAAGTGACTTGGCACTGCTTCCAAGCCCGGGCTCGCTCTCTGAGCTGGCAAGTGCCCCAGCCCTCACTCCTCAGGCAAGCGGAGGAGTCAAGGGCAGACCGGGGCTGCCCGGATCCCACCTGCTGGATACTCACCATACGTAGTTATCATTTTACTCGTTTCTCGGAAGAGCAGGATGCCATTCGGCGAGGACACATCAAACTGCAGCCGTTGGGATCTAATGGAAAGACAGGGAATAAACTGGAGCTCAAACATACCTGGGAATAAAAACAAAGCTAATACTCCAGCACGTCCATGTGCTGCTGCGTGCTGGGGCACCCTCCTCCCAGGGCTGCTCCCCAGAGTTCAACAAAACACCCTGGTCTGGCAGAAAATACTGCTGTTCATACCAAAGCCAGACAGGACACAGCCACTTAGGACAGACGAGCTCTGCTGTCGCAGAAGAAAGGGCCTATATTTCACAGACGTTAGGAACATTACAAGATCGAGGCTGGAAATCCTGTCTTGGCAATAGTCACTAGGCTACTGTACACAAACACAGCAAACATCTTGGAAGCAGCATTGTAGGGCAGGCTGACTAGCTCCTATTCATAACGCGACCAAGAATTCAGAGCTTGGCATTTTTTTGCCCTACAGTGAATAGATCTTACAATTGAAGCGCAGCGAGTCGTCCAGTTCACCTCTGAAATAAATGAGTGGACGTATTCCAGTAAGGATTGTCCTCCTGCAACGATGCCGCTCGGATGCGGCAAACAGTCCGACAGTACGGAGAGTCAACTCGCAAATGACTGTGTCTGAACCTTGTGTCCCTTCCACTCGGCTGTAACAACGGTCCCTTCCTATAGGGCTGTGCTCAGCTGGCTGTACGCCAGAGCAACATCTTGGCAACCTTCCACTGCCAGATTAGACAGCTTCTGAATTATCTGAATAGCATCAGAGGTATCTCTCTGCTGGCAAAAAGAACTAAAAAGCAAAAGTGGTCATCTGGCTGCCAGAGAGAACAACGCTCATTTTAAACACAGGTTTTAAAAATCAACATGAGTTGCCTGCCTCCATCTTATAGTGCTGTCCTTGGAAGCAGATGCTGAACAAATTCAGTGCTTATTGATCCTGTCTCTTGGCCCGAGTCATGACACGACTGATATCCGAACTGTTAGATTTTCTTCCCTACCAAAACAATGCCAGTTTCCCCCCTGTCCCCTCGGCAGCCTTTATAGCATAAATAGACTGAAGTAGAGAAAACACAGCTGGGCACCAACACCCGCACAAAGGCTGAAGCCGCAGACAGACACAAACCCCTGCCAGCTTTCAGGTGCTGGAGGTTCGTACCTGTTATGTACCAACTCAGCCATCAGTTTGAGGACAGGTGTAGTGCAGGCTGGGTCATGGTACCAGAGTTCAATTGCCCGCTGTAGGATTGGCATGTAGGATGGGTAGCTGCAAGGTGAAAGCTAAGGAACTTTGTTGCTTTGCATGAAGAGAAAAGGTCACAAGTTCTACCAAAAAGGCGTATTTTGTGTACTGGCACCCAAACTTTGCAAAGGAGCTTACTTAGCCAGGTTAAACAGAGATGCTGCTTGCTGGGGTCTGCTTTATCACACGGAAAAATAATAATAAAAAAAAAAATCTTAAGGCCATTGAAGGAGTTGCATACACATTTCTTGTACTAGGACAAACCAGAAGCAGAAAGGTTTTGAATGAAAGGGAAGACAGATACAAAGATCTGTCACTGCAACAGAGAGCTGACCTTTACCAGCCAAAGAGAAATCTGGAGCCCAGACACCGTGCTCTTTGAGCAGCCTTGCTCTCACCACGAGGACAAAGATACTAACTGCTGTTGGCTTTAGTGAGCAAAAGGAAAGCTTTTGTTGCTGCTGAGACGCAAGCATCCCATTAAAGGCCTTTGTGCTTTACAGGTCAAATCTTTTTAGGTCCGATCGGAAAAACCCCAACAGTTCAGCTTTGAGCAGATTTCTAGGTTGACTTGGTTGCAGACAGACCAAGTCAAATCTATTTTGGGGCTTAGAGACAGGACACCGAGTACTAGAAAAGCGAAGAGAAACCCCCAGTCAGGATTTAGCAAGGAAAATAGGGCACTTGGATGCAGTCAGCCAGAGTTCTCCCCTCTGACAGACAGGATGACTCAAGTCTTAGGGCAGTAGAAGGATACATCCACTCAAACAGCATCATGAAGCTGGTCTTGGCATTGAAGGCAAAGGCTATTCCCCTCAAGTCTCTCACCAAACCAACCAAAGTTCTCTGTATTGCAAAAGGAAAGATATATTAAAACATGACACACGTATGGATCTCTCCCTGCCTGGCTCCACCAGCCCAGAGTCACTTCCCTTCCTCCCATCCCACCAGCAATACGGCCTTTCTGTGCTGGATGCCAGTCCCAGGTTGGACAGTTCTTCCTCTTCAGTGCCAGAAGCCCTCTTTAATTTGGGCCAGTGCAGTGACAGTACTGGGGTATTTCATTCCCAGCAGAAGGAAAGCTAGCAGATGGGGCTCGCTGCTTCAATTATGAACTACACCTAGACCCCAAGGAATACAGGGACACCAGTGCTCCCCCATATACTGAAAGGAAAGCACCTATCACTCCAGCAGCTACTCGTCTCATTCAGAGGGCAGAAAGGCTCTCGCTCTGCAGGAGTTACTTGTTCTCTCCTGTCTGAACTGAAAATGTCAAAGCCCCTAAGGGAAAGAGCAGGGAGAGCATGGATAACAGGGAAGGTCCTGCCCAACTTACTTTTGCCTCTTGTTCATTGAAAGTATTTGTGCTGAACATCTGTGCCACAGTCTCAAAGGCAGCTGTGAGGGGAAGCATGAACTGCTCATACTGATCCTCATCTTCCCCTGAAAGAAAAAAAAGCAAATCAGGAGGAAACAGACTGCACATCCCTGCGCCCTGCAGTACTGCCTGTGCTAGACGTTCAGACGCTCCTCACCCACGGAGCTAGAGGCTGAGAGACCATAGGTTTCCAGACAGGTGATCTATCACTGCCAATATCTAACTTAGAGAAAAGACTTAGAACAAATCCTGCCACCTCAGGAAAACATTTGGAACATTATGAAGGAAAAACTTAGCCCCAGCCTTGGTGTGTGCACCTCTGGACTACCTGTACCCAGCAACACGGCATCAAACCCACTCTTGAGCTTCTTTCCCCGCCCTCTTCTTATCCCATTTGGCTTCTCCCATTCCAGCATCCTTTCCTGCAGGAGCTTACAGCTCCCTAAACAGCAGGACCCAGCATACTGCAGAGCCCAGCATCCAAACCACAAAGTCACCATTTGCTCTGGTTCCCAGGAAAAGACCAAAGTACCTAAATCCACCATGAGAAGACGCCCAAGTGCAGTGTAGAATGTAGTCCGACATCTCATGTCAGTCAGGTTGGACTGATTGTTAATGCCGAGGAAGGAAAAGTGCTCACTCTGCAAATGGAAGAGAAGAGATGGGTTAAAGGGGAACCACCACCTTGAATGGGCTCCTGTATCAAGGGCTGAGGATCCCTCATTCCCCTGTCTAATCCTCAGCCTGTGCAAGGATGAGAAGCAGCAAGCTGCACGGTTATCTCGCTAACCACATCTGCCAGCCATCTGGGAGAACAGGCCACCAGAGGGCAACAGGCACCGCACCTGCACACCCCGGAGCAGTGTCCTATCTGCTGGCAAAGATACCAGCTATCATCTTTCATCTTGGAATTCCCCAGGACCAGATGAACAAGGAAGTCTTGCTTTGCCTCCAGAGCAGAGAAGCAATCTGCCCCCCTTACTCATGGGGACCGTTCAGGCATTAAAGTTGCTGAAAACCAGCCCTCTGCAGAGAGATCCCCAGTTACTCTGCCCACATTCTCCACGGAAACAGTAGCTCCAGACAATGCAGTCCGAATGCAGCTTCTGGGCCAGACACGGGACGTGGGACTGCCTGGAACATATCCCCTAGCTCAAGGAATACAGCGCCTCGTTCAGCCAGTCAATGCAGACCTTCTGGATGCAGTGCTGGGAGTCCTATCACCACAGCATCGGAGCATCAAATGACCACATGCTCCCAGAGGCAAGTCAGAAATCTGATACTTTGCTGCTGGCTTCTAGTTGCTCATTCTAACATTTCTGATTTCAAGTCAGCATCCCAGATCCGCACAGGGAGTACCATACCGGTAGTGACCAAGGAACAAGGCTGCTACCCTGACCACTGCAAGTGATGGCACTTCTCCCACATCAGCACTTTCAGAATGAAAGCTGGGGCACTGAAGTGCTGTTATATTTTGCATTAAATCACATAAACAGTGCTCGCTGCCGTCTGCCTGCACGTGCAGCAGTATCAGCTGTCTCCTGCATTTCACCCTGGAGATAGCCATCTTTCAGTGGAGAGTAAATAGACCCCCCTCATTAACCCTTCGGGGATGAAAGGTACCACATAATTACAGCCCCTCAAAATTGAAGAGCAGGCTTTGAACAAGAAGAGATGGAACACAGATCACACTTTCTAGAGGCTCATCTAGTATGATGGAAGCATCTGGGAGACAGGCAGACTTCAAAAGTGTGTCCAGGTATTAAAATTAGGGGATTATCTCAGCTGCACAAAGGCAGACAGAGGAGTTTTCTGTGAGATGAAAAGCAGAAGGTGAAAGGACTTACCGTGTGATTGTTCAGCATGAACTGTACAGCGCTCAGTTTCACCAGCTTTCTAACACTACTGTATGTAAAGGGGGTGTTAAGGAAGCAGCAGAGTCAGCAGAAAACCTCTTGCAATGCTTGCAAAGCACTTTCCAGGGCAAAACTGGAAGGGGACTTACATCTATATTATTTGATATGTTCTAGCCTCTCTTCCATTTGCTTCAAGGGCAAGCAAGTTGCATACATCTCTACAGTAGAGACCTGCAGTGACCATTTTTACTTACTCTGTCAGGAAGACCAAGTAGAAGACCATAAGATGGACTGTAAACAAATTAACTGTGGAAGTTAGCTACAAAGCAATTACGATCCAAACCAAAAATAACTACATTATAGCCATCCACTGCAATTCAACACCTAGGTAAGACGTTGACCGAGCACTCGCACTCTGCTCTTCTCACTACCCAAAGGACGAAGTGGCTCGGGAATCTGTTACACGCAGAGTGCTCCTGTTCCAGCCGAGCATCTGGGTCACTCTTCCCCCATCCTGAGGTTTAAGTGTTCTGCGCACCCAACAGCTCTTCTGAAAAGGATATCCAATGGAGAGGTCATTGAGCAGCTGCAGCGTCTTGGAGGTGATAGGCTCGCACCGACCCCAGTACTTCAAGTTGGTGATGCTAGGGAAGAGGACAACAAGGACCGATCAGAGGGGTTTGCTCAGCTTCCCCTTTGCTGTGCAGCGGATTCTTCCAGTTCAGAAGTCACCCAACATCATCAGCTCCACCCTCCACCAAAACCACAGACATCACAAGCCACAAAATATTGGTATAAAATTACTGTACTTACATTTGGTTGACTAGAAAATTATCCTTCAGATAATCTTCACTACTTGGGTCCCAAGCTACACTGGCCCATACCCAGGCCCTTGGAATTCTGTGGCACTCCAGGGCTGGTTTCTGCAGCAAGGGTAAGAGAATTCTGCGGCAGTGACTACATGCAGACGTATGCAATTCTGCACCTGCACCATCCACTGTCAGCTGCAGAATTCTAGTAGCCCTTGCTTCTTCCAGGAGAGCCATTTCACCCCTTGGGGATGACGCGCAGCCAGGGCGCGCGAGGGTAGGCAAGGCCCCATGCACGTAAAGACGGGGGCGATGCTAAAGAAGTCAAGGGGGAGCTAGGGGCTGCACGTCGCCAGGCGCACGGCACTGGGCGTCAGCACTGGAGCTACTGAATTGGTTCAAAACGCTAACGGAGGCTGCCAAAGACATGACAAAAAGCCAGTCGACAGGTTTGGTCCAGAGGAGAGCTGCCAAGGAACAGGCTGAAGAGGGTGCCTACCAGAGCGGAAGAGTTTAAAAAAAAAAAAAAAAAGGACTTGTGCTACTCTGGTACTGAACAGCACAATAGCACAATTTGCAAAGAAAACCTTTGAAGGAGCAGTCCCCTCCCCATAGAGCTTTCGTGGCTGGTGATTGCCAATAGTCAAGTGATAGGGCACGAGTGCTTGAGGCTGTCCCCTCTCTGACTTTGGTTTTACTAAGCAGGCACTGGAAAGAGAATCCATTATCCTGGTGTACGGCTTATTTTTGTGTCTCCATAGCCCAGGCTAGAATCCACGGTGGATAAATCAATCCTGGATATTGTGCGTGACTTAAGCCCTGGTAAAAGCTGTAATTCTCTCGAGTAGCCAGATGTTACTAGCTTTAGACTGAACAACACTCCCTCATATTCCAGTTTTCCTGGTTACACCTTCAAATAAACCCTGGAATCTCTGATGCCTGCAAGCAGGAACACTTACATTTTTCCTATGAAGACGCTCAGGACCATGGTCTCATCATTCAACCCCAGGACCTCTGAGAGACGGCGGTACAGCTGGAGGGGAAAAAACACCACCAATTTAAAAGCTGTCAGCAAAACAAGTAATGATCAAGGATTGTTTTTCACTTGTTCTCCCTTTGTGGCACACATGCCTGGGAGGGTGCATGCTCTGGGTGTTCGCAGATCAGTCAAACAACGCACAGAGGTGCTTGTGATCTGATCCAGACCAACACTTGCCCTAATCACTGCTACCTCTTCTCTATCACTAGTCACAGCAGGTTCACATACTGTACACAGAAGCCGAAGCACTCGCTTTTCCTAGGGAAAGGGGACATAACAACCGTGCTCCTCCACCTGCACCTACACACAGTTTCTTAGTGAATTTGTCTGGAACTCTTAGCCCCTTGTCACATCACTGCTCCGAAGTCTGTGAGATTGGGAAGGAAGGCCATAGGTTACTGGAAAGGAAGAGAATCTAACTCTAGAGTAATGATGTTCCCATTCTTTACAGATTTTTTTATTTAAAAGAAGGTACTTTGCATCTCTAAAGATGCACCAAGGCATTCAAAGTCCAGTACATCTACAATTGCCTTGCGACGAAGAGAACGGATATTTATCTTCACTTTAGAGCCCAGGAAGCAAGGCACAGGTGCTAAGCTCAGGCTCCTCATGGGTGTATGAGGCGGTGCGACTCACTTTCACAGCTATATAGGCTCAAGGGACTCATTTGAAGTCACAACAGAAACCTGGCAGATAAGAAAACTGCACCCAGGTCTCAAGTTCTCAAGTTCTAGGCTACTGTCACAGTCACTGGCTCCTTCCCAATGCATACAGAACACGGTATTTCAAAACCAGCTCAGGGTTTGCAACGTTAACACCGGGCATGTATCTAGAAAACACAGCAGACGGGTCTCAAATATTTTCACATATAAAGAAGAGAAAACAAGTAATGCCACTTGCTTTCGTTTAAAAAGGGAAGCTATTACTGGACTTTGTATCAAAGAGAGAGAGCAAAGGGGACTGATTACCTTCGAAGACTTCTGCACCTGATCTCCAATATAGATCTTCCGGAACTGCTCAAAGAAGCTCAGCATGGCAAGCTCGAGCTTCTCATTCCCAGCTTGTGCCAGACGAGAGTCCGTCAGGTTCATCAACTGCAGCACCCTGGAGAGACGTGGGAAAAACACACCTTGCTGATGGACACTGGGAGAAAGCAGGGATTTCTGGCACACGGTGTTGTTTCCAGGCTGTGCGCAACAGTATTTTTTTACTTTCTGTGGGCACTGTCGTTTCGGGTTGAGAACTGACGGAACTGATAACAAAACACTGACTAGGGCACGTTCCTCTTCTGTGCAAGGCCATTATACGGCCTCTACATCCCTTCTAACAGGGATGCAAGGCCTTGGTTTTAATTTGCTGCAGAAGTGAGTTTCAGGTGCTTTAGCACACTTACCCAGTGCCTGGTCCATCATGTTCTCAAACCCACCTGTGAAACCACTACCTGCTCCCCTCACAAGAGCCAGACTTTAAACGACACTCCCACTTCAGTTTGGCTTTTGTCGTGAGCCCTGCAGAAACAATGCTGTGACCGGTGCAGGGGCTCAATGAGCAGACCTCGCTGGCAAGGAAAGGGTGGAGGGGTTTTAGGGTAAGTAACACACATGCAGCAGAACAGGGGGGACAAAAGCAATGACACCCTTTTTGGCAAGTGCCACAAAGCACAGAGTGGGAAAGAAGATAAAGCATAAGTAGACTTCCATGAACAGGTATCATATATGCTGGCACTAAAGGCAGCTGAAATATATACGGGGTCTCACTATTTCCCCTTCAATAACTCATCAGCTACACGGGAAGCCAGTCCTTGATGTTATCTGTTAGCCACGGCTCACCAACAGGCCAGCTTCCATACCTTCGTAGTTTAGCTCCTTTTCCTACCCTAGTTTCCAAGGAGAGCAGTTAGGCTCTGGACCAGAAGGCACTCAGCGTGACTCAAGGTAGTTCATGAGTAGTAAGCTACATGTTCTCACATCCATCAAATAAAGCTTGCACTGGAGAGGATTTACAATCCCAAAAATCCAGCATGTGTTAGAGGACATTATAAAGTTTTAACAGCTATAGAAAAACTACAATATTCACAGCATATTTACAGACAAAACCCACTTTAGATTACTACTAGGAAAAAGGCTCTCCCCCCCACCCCAGCAAAGAACCATCATGCATTTAGTTCTACTCCAATGCATGCATTTAAGCCCGGTATAATTCCCCTCTTACATGCTCTTCCCCTCTCATTCTCTTTCTTATAACCCAGATTTCCCAATTTAGCCAAGCCACAGCAGAAGTTTGCTGACCGGCTCTAGCCAGTGCCACCAATCTCTTCTTTCAGGATGGCCAATTCCACACTGTTCTTTTCAGTGAGAAGAGGGGAAGAACATGGCGGCAGCTTCACGATAGCAATTCTTTTGTTGACTTCAATAGCGGTGCAGCTAGAAAACAGTCAGCATCCCTACCGACAAACCAACTCGCCATCCATCGCATCCTGCTCATCCGTGCTGGCGAACGAGACCCTACCACCAATCACTGCCCCGATAATATAGACGAGCCACGTCAGGCGCCCTGAAACCAACAGAGGACATCAGAACCAAGCACGTTACACATTACACGGAGGAAGCTGAGGAGATTTGCATTTTATTTTGGCAAAGACAGGACTCACAAGGAGTATCTTTCTGCTTTTGTGCCCATCTATACCAAAACTTTCCACTTGGTGGAGAACAGGCACGACTCTACTAGAAAAGAAACAAGAATGCCAGCTCTGCCTGGAAGATTTTCATTATTTAAAGCTGTTCCACTGCAGAAAGCCACTTTCTTGTAGAAGTGTATTCTGTGTATTTAAACATGTGCAGATGACAGCAGGCAGCGTTTATTCTTTCAAAGTACATGTGGCCGGTGGAGAAGTCAACATCATATGGAGTTTTGCCCCCACACACACAAAAAAAAAAAAAAGTACTGTGTTAGATCAGACAATACTGTTTCAGAAGGAAGAGGAACAGCTTCCATACTTGTGCTGATGCGCCCAACTCCTCCATGAAAGGGGAAGCCACTACATTATTAGAGAGGAGGCATAACACAGCTATACCTGAACCTCCAAAGGAACTGCTTCTTTATGGCCCACGTTAAGCAATTCCTAAACCAACCAGCTGTGCAAGTACAAAACCTCCATGCTGAACCCACCCAACGCTGCGGACAGACACGCTCCTTCAGACACCAGCTGAAAACCCCACTCCCAGTTACTCATTACCAACCACCAGCTGGAGATTTCCACCACATAGCCAGCGGGGAGGTTCAAATGAGCACTCCATATCCTGCCTCAGACAAAAAAAGAGGGATGGGGCAGGCCGTGCTGACCGCCTGTGGATGGGGGAACATCCTCATAACTTGTCTCTGAAAGACTGGGCAAGGAGATGCCCTACATTTCCCCAAAAAAGGAATGAAGTCAGTTGTAGGACAGCAGTACCTCCAGCCAGCACTGCTGTGTGTGTTGGGAGTGTCTCTTCACAGCCAAAAATATTCTACACCATACGGGCACCTCTCCAAGGGAATATCTGTGAGATCTGCCTCCCCATTTACAGATTTCACCAGGAATGCAAGCTTCCGAAATGGTATTTTTGAGAACAGGCAGCCTACTGCAAGCTCACAGGCCACAGTCCTCCAAACACGCTCACCTTCTTGTACAGCAACATCCATGGGGCTGGCGGTGGCACTCTGCAGCAGCTCCTGGTAGGACTGGGCTGACTGGTCGAAGAGCTGCACAAGCAGAGCGCAGGTCTTCTCATACTCGCACCGGCCAATGGTGGATAGCTGATCTAGCTGCTGTTGCACAAGGCCAGTATCATCCAGTGGATCCTCCAAACCATCCCTAAGCAGCAAGAAAGCAGGTTAGAAAATAACTTAAAATGCAGAGGTAGCTTAAACCATAGCATAAGCTTATTTCTGTCAGGTAGAGGATGCTTTCCTCGGCACGATTCCAATGACTAAAGTCTCTGCCTATACTATTTGTCACGATGGAGAGCTACACAGACCAACGTAATCGTCTGATCATTACTGCGGCCATAAATCAGAAGAACAGTAGCGGTTTAGGTGGAAAGGCCATCAGGACCTGGGATGAGTAAGCTCTTCTTACGTCTTTAACATTTATCCAGGTCTTTGAACAGAACGTGCAGTGCCAAGAACAAGGTCTCTGGTTGCCTTTGTGTAACAAAGCTTTCCTTTCCATCTTTCTCAATGTTTTAGTTGTCTTTTCCTCTAAATATACTAACCTCAGCAATAAGTTCATTGTGAACTCCAGAGCTAGCTAAACGTGCCGTTCCTCCCTTGCATTGCCAGATACCTAAAAAGGGATAAGCCAATCTGTCTTCCTCGAGAGGCATTATTTTTCTATATTTGACCATTTGTTTTCATCAAATACAAACACACACAAGGCAGAATTCATCCCACACAAATTCAGGCGCTGCAACAGTCCTGTAGGCTGCCCCTACACTCAAAGGAAGGGGAAAAAAATACTTTTAGGTATAATTTGTGCCGTCCTACAGCAGAGATCTAAAAATTAAGTGAATCACACTTTGCATACTTATTCTTCTCTGCTACAATGGCAATTCAGAGTGTAAACGGTACGCTGCAGATGTACGATGCCAGGTAAGATGAATTCTACCCATAACATGTCGGAGACCACTCAGATCAGTATCTCAGCCATTTGAGATTGAGCAACGTCTAAACAAACTCAGCTTAAAAAAATAAATCTCTTTTTTATAAGAGACAGAATATGCAATTTAGGTAAGCCTCCCTTAGAAATCCTTTGGTGACTCACAAACTTCCTGCGGTCATGCCTATTTTTAAAAGAAAACTCAGAAGAGATCCACACCAGAGCCTTCTGCGCTAGACTCCGGTGCCAACAAGCAGAAGTGCTGCCATCTCTCTGCTTTTCTTACCTTAATATGATGTGCACAGATTCCAGCCTGGATGTGATGTAAGCTTTTGTGACTTCTGGTGTGTATGTTTCGAGCATGTGAGGCTCTGTGGCTTTAACATAGGGCACTGATGCAGCCAGCCGCTGCCACAAGCTCAGGAGATAGTGAACGCTGTTCGGCGCGAACTCCCAGTGCTACCAGGAGCCAAGAGAAAGAAAAGGAAAGGAAACCAGTGAGTTATGGCCTTGATTATTCTACCCGTATTATTTTGACTCACGTAGCGCTAGATATAGCAACATCTAAAAGCTTTAATGATGTGGTTGCCAATTTTAGCAGCGAATTTCAGTTCACACCTGAATTCAGTGGGCATTATCAGCATTCAGTAAAGACTGAGAGATAATCCCGAGTTCCTAGGCTGTGTAGCTGAGCCAAAGTCTTTGGTCCCAAACAACTGCCGAGCTCATACTGTAGTGTGCTACAGACAGCTCCCCAAACAGAATGTACAGTTTAAAGCTGTTTTCCAGATAAATATTAAAATTTAACAAAGGCATTATATAAGCTATACAATTTTTTTTTTAACCATATTCTGTCCAGGGGTTAGTTACAAGCTGTATACCAGTGGAAAATTCAGTGGGAATACAGCATGATATTCATATCACTAGCAATCCCTGCAACTGCATTTTAATAGTGAAGTGATACAGAATTCTAAAAATAAGCCTTATTTGACAAGGTGGGTTTTTTTTCCCCCCCTGCTAGGACATGGAAAGACTCTGGAGGCATAGCAACCCTGCCTTCCCCCACATACTGCTCCTGTTCCATTCAGTAGGAACTCACAGAACAATCAATGCTACACCGCAGGATTCTGTCACAGAGCCTGCAGGGGTTTTTGGTAAAAATAACGTACAGCGAATGAAGGGGCAAAGAACAGACAAGAGGGTTATAATTTTGTTTCAGGAGAAGACAAGGGGCATAAACACCCACCAAGGGTAAGTAAAACCCTTTTGTACCTGAAGGCTGGTCACGGTGAAGTTGGCAATGAGTCGGATGACCTCGGGGTAGTTCTCCACCTTCACCAGCTCTCCCAGCTGGTAATTGCTTTTCAATCGGGCCAGCAATCGGCAGAACTCATGGTAGTTATTTGGGTCTGACAAACTCTGAGAGGAGAAAAAGAGGAGAGGAATTGAGAAACAGCACTACTTCGTGACACACGGCAGTCAGCTACCAGTGGCTCATACTTCTGGTGGAACGGTAGGAAAAGGAAAAGAGCAGCAAGATGTTGCACCCTTCTCCCCAGTGCCACTAGTGGGACATGTGCATTAGAAAGTGTTTTTGGTGAAGAAACTTGATGCAGAGGAAGCAGAGACACAATTCCACTGACTGCATCTGAAATACTGACCTGTGGGTTTTCCAGTATTCGTTTAACTCCGTCAACGAGATGAGATAAAAACTTTGCTCTTTCCGCATTGTTGAAGAGGGATCTGCGTACAGAGGCTATCTGCACTAAGCAGGATAAAACCTAAAAATGCAAAGAGAATAAATAGAAAGGGAGGGATTAGAACATAAAATGAACAGCACATTTCCTTTTCATGACACAACAAATCATTTAAGTCTGATGCTCCTTTGCACGCTACACAACAGCTTCTTCATCTTTGCAGTTCTGTGTAGTCTATGTAAAAGCGTAGAAACAAATTGCAGCAGAGATAAAAACCACATCACCCGAAGGAACATCTCCATCCTGACAGTTGTGTTCCAAACTCTGCTCCCAAAAACGCTGGGATTTCTTCAGATGGAGAACACAGATCGCGTAAGACTGAAAATACACTAGGACTGGCAGTGAAAGCTGGTAAACTTAACACAGACTTGGAAAAGTATCGCAGAAGATAGAAGACTGGCAAGAAAAAAACTCTACATTGTTCTCAGCTCAAACCTCTGAAATTTAAATCGAGAGTAAATTCCAAGGGTGCAGCTGCAGTAGTAACAGGCTGGTGAAAAGGGTTTTGAAGAGCAGCGGCAGTCAGTTATCACTAGCACCCTGCAATCTTTATCCGCAGGCAAAGCCCCATTCCCTCCGACCAGTGTAAGGACTACCTGCTCAACTGCTAAGCCTCTCATTCTGGCTGGCTCTTACATTTACTGATCAAAGAGGCAGGACAATTAAAGGCGTAATTGCTTCAAATTTCTATTCAGTAACAGAAAAAGAGTCTCGCTGTTAAAGTCTCTCATGAATATTTGAGGCTCTAAATTCAGAAGTAGCAAGTAACCCTTCAACATAATGAACAGTGCTGAGAGTCTCAGCGGAAAAAATACTTCTGAAGGACCCTTCCCTCCCTAGCCAAAGGGCATGTTTTAATTGTAGCATTAATTATGAAAAATATTTATCTGATAGATAAATGCCTGGCAGGCATTTTTTTTTTCCAAGAAGAAATAATCCAACTTTTAGTTCAGTTGCGCTATTGGCCATTTCATCCAACTGGGACATGGCCTAGTTTTAAAGTGTGGAAGGAGAAATTACATTCCTCGGTTGTGCTCCCAGCCTTGCTACCTACTCGCAGTACGGTTTTAGGATCAACTTAGCAATATAATGGAAATAACATAAGCTACATCCCTCAAAAACGGCAAGAGTGAGCAGGCAGCTTCTAAGCTACGCAAGGACAAAGAAGTAGGTTGGACTTCCAGCAAACAAGCTGCTCTCAGGTCAAATCCAAAACCTGCAGATGCATCAAAACTATCAGCAGCAGCACCAGAGCAGCCTCCTCTTTGTCGCTACAGCACAAGGCAGTGCCACCGAAGTAAAGGTAGCTGTCTGCCGTCAGCCTATGGCATTTTAAGCAACAGCAATCCTACAAACACTTCCTGGTAGCAGAGTCTGTAAGGAAAATGAACACTAAACTTACCAGAGGAGAAAACGAAGGAGGGATGGAATGATAAAGGTCAAAAAACAACTGAAGGGTCGAAGAATCCAAGAATGCTGAAACAGAACAGAGCATTTTACTGAGAACACCTCCATTTAGTGCCTTCCATAGGTCTAAGGCTTATCTTACCACCAATGACATGTGTACTTGTCACATGAAGTACCACGCTATAAGAAAATTTCCAAAAGATTTCACATTTTTACACAATTGCCTTTCCCAGAAATAAAGTAAACCCACTGGTACTTGGTACTTAGACAAAATTACAGGAAAATATTTTAAGAACACAATCTGTGAAACTGCTTGCAAAATGACTGGTGAGAACAGCAAGGATGTTGAGAACAGGCGCCAAGTTATTTGTTATTTACATTTAAAAAAAAAAGAAACAGTTTACTGTTTCTTGAATTGGCAGGTGTTAAGACTGAAAGGGTAGAGGAGTGTTTTTATAGCTCAAGATAGCCAACCCAAACTGAACTGCATTTGTAATCACACTAAGGAAAGGCTGGATTTTACACCTGGCATTGTATGCAAAAGTTTATTTGTTAAGTACAGAGAGGGCTTTAGCAAGTCACCCCTCCTTTCAGCTGGTATGCTGTCGATTAGCCCTCTTCCTCCAGCAAGATTACCTGATCTCCAACTGGTTGGGATCTGCACAGTGCAAAGATCATCTGAGGACTCGTCTGTTGATGTGCCAATGAAATCAAAGTTCAGGCAATTATGTGTGAGCTTAAGAAGCTGCATGAGCAGACCATGCTGGCTTTCATCATTTAGATTCAGGTTCTTTCCAGAAGCCTATAAAATACATTGGATTAAAAAAAGTAAGAAGAGAAAAAAAAAAAAAAATCAAGGGGACAGCTGAATTTGAGGCAGCAATTCAACTTTAAACAGGATGTGGCAATCATAAGGATCATATGCCACGAGCACCAACCCCAGCTATCACATACTTTTACAGACAGCATGTGTATTTACACGCTTAGTCTTTACGTGAGATGGACAAACAGACAGCGCTTTTTCACTTGGCTTGTACCGCACAGGAGAAAAGCAGCCAGGCTCGCCAGCTTGCGATTATACCATGAGATTCAGGAGATAAGGAAGTTCTTAGGGTTAAGCACAAGAATACATTTTCTGCCTGACAAGCACTTAGCAGCAGGGAATCCTGTTGCTGCACCTAACCCTCGTATGGAAATGAGCGCATTCTCTGTTGTTGCGCAGATGATCTGTATAAGCCCTGCTCCGGTTACAACGCTCTGCTATGGGCAGGGAAAATATGGATACTCTCGAGTAACACAAAGGACTCGATGGACACGAAATGCCAGGTCATTTCACGGCAGTTTAAATGCAGCGCTCAGGTCTGTAATCCAGGGACAGGCCGGCCCATCCATCCTTTGTATTATCGCTCTGTACTTAAAACAAAACTGAGTAACACAGTGCACTGTGCCGACACTGCCAAGACCAGTGCCAGTGGTCGCTGGAATGTCTTCCTCGCTCTCTCCACTGCATCACAAACTTACTCTTTGAGGCTGCCTAAATGCACCCTGTTTTATGGATACAGATGTGATTGTTGGTTTCTCGCAGCCCAATCCTCCCCACTCAAAAGGATCACCTTAGAAACGTCTGCTTTATATACAGAAGCTTGAGACAGCTACTATTAGACAAAAAAAAGACATAACTTGGGTAGCAGGTGTTTAATCACAGGAAAACACAGATGTTGCATGAGACAACAGAAAACATTCCAACCTGTCTTAAACCACAGCATCCCAAGAAACAAAAGCAAGACGATTAAGAGTTAGGGTGGGAAACTAGAGGCTTCCTCCTGAGACGAGCCATGTCTTTCTAGTCTCTAAGTCCCCATGGTCATGCAGCAACAGCAGTGTGGGCAATAGCTCGGCCAGAGCTACATGTACAGGACAACAGTGAGAGTGCGGTTCTGGGGACGCCAGGTTAACAAGGTCTGGTTCACGCCTCCTGGCTGAGCACGAGCACTTGCTGAACTTTCTCCAACAAGTCTGGGCAGTTATAAGGACCCTGTCCTGCCTTCACCTCCCCAGGTGCTTCTTATCACAAAACTAGAGGAATCCTTTTATTTCTGAGACCTCTCATTGACCATCAAATGCACCTGAAATAAGCCAATGAATTCAAAAGCTGCCAGAGCCGTTATGGTTCAGGAGGATAGGTGCATGGGAAAGGATGACTAGCACAATTGTACAAGCCTTGCTTCCTTTAGAAACCAGGAGGAGAAAAAAAATATCAAATTACACCCACGTACCCACCTTTATTACTGACAGAACCAGAGGTGCTCATTTTGAAATATCTTTAAAATAAAATTTCCTTTTCACTCTTTGTGCTATTTGCCAACTTTGACACTTCACTCAGCTGGAAGGATAAAAGTTAAACTAATCAAATCTGTGCTACTGTCACTCAGTTTATTGGGGCAGACTTTCTCATAAAGGGCTATTTTGGAAGGCACCACTAGGACTCCAGATTAATTTTTTAGAAAAGAAACCTGATGCAGAATCAAGAATTTTCTTCAGATAATCTACCTGCTCACAAAATACACATGTGCAACTTCAGCTGAAAGAAAACCTGCTTTTTTGGGGGTAAAACCCAACCCTACTAGCAGAACATTGCTGCCTTGTCCCAAGATAAGTATTTTTAAAGCAAGTTAACTCACGTGTGATAGATTAGGACAAAATAAAAACCTGGGGAACACAAGACAGTCTAATATTTATTATGTGTTAAAACACCAAGGACAATTGTATCTTCACTAGCATTTTTTCTCTCACCACGTGGGTTTTAAACTGAGGTTAAAAAAAAGAGACAAGGACTTACTTTACAGGAAACCTCTCTGCCAGTACTGTAAATCAAAGATATTTAAAATGTAAAACAAACATCTCCTCTCTTTCCTGATTAAGACAGGAAAGTTTAACCCAAGCCTCATGATCCAGACATGTATGTTCAATCAAAATTGTTGAAGAGAGTTATATTTCTGTAATTGTGTCATGTTCTTTTTTTTTTTTTTCCCTTAACACAAACCTAAGTCAAAGCTTTCCTGAAAAACAAGTCCAGAACATAGCTTTTAGAACAAGCATGCTCATTCCAGGGGAGTTACATCAGAGGGAACTTCAGCCCAAAGTCTGTCGCCCCAACATACAGCCCCCAAGAGAGATGACAAACAACGGTTTCCTTACCTGTTTCAGTAAATTGCATGACAGTGTGAAAATATCAAATAAGGATGAATCTCGGAAGGAAGAGGCTATTTTCCTGTGCTTGGTCAGTGGATGAGTAGTATCCGCCTGAGCAGAGAGAAAACCAGCGCTTAGAACTGAGGGGCAGAGGTGGAACAAGACCAGCAGAACCCACAGGAACCCTACTAAGCACTGGGACGTCAAGGTTTCCCTCCCCAGAGCAATGTCACACCAGCTGGCTAAACCAGGGGGATGCGCTGCCACTGCGGGATGTGCTGCTACTGCAGAACAGTCGTTCTTCCATGGATAAAATCATATTGCTGGCTGACGACAGGATTTTCCACCTACCATACTTACAATGCAGTTTCACTGTACCCCTGCCAGAAAGCAGGGTTGGGTTTACTCTCAAGTTCCATTTAAATCTCTTCCAAAGGAGGACCAACAGCAGTATTTTCAACAGCACTTAAGTCGTTTTAGAAACTTGAACACTGCTTTCTAAAATGCTCCGAACTCCTAAGAGTTAAATCCTACCTGAAGCCGCTGGGCAGACACATGGTCAACTACTAGCAATTATAATTCCCCTCCTGAACCTGCACAGATGGGAAGAAAACTAGAAGGAGAGTTAACCAGTGACAGCCAGTTTGGACTTTGCTGTATCTATTGTAAACTCCGGTTCTGGACCTCTCACTGTATCAGAATAAAAAGCTGACATATGATCCAAGAGGCAAATACACACATATTGCTTTATACTGGATAACAAAGTCTCCAAGTGATCCAAACAAAGCATTCTAGCATGGGCGAGCACAGGCGAACGGCAGCGTGGGTTACGTCACTTCGTAGAGCACTTTCTAGGAAGGGGAGAAAAGTGAAGTGATACTTCACATCTTTGCCATTTATTTGAACACCGGCTGGCAAAATTCCACTTGCCCAGGATAAGTTATTTGATGGGCAGTTGGTTACCACAGTGCGTCTCAGATGGAGCCTTACTGCAGCCCCGTGCAGAGGCACACAACGCGAATCTCCGTTTTCTTTATGCTTTCGTTACTATACCTCTGTTAACCTTAAATATGCACGCATCTCATCCAGTATTGCAGGAACCAGTACAGCTCTAACCACTGCAGACCTCACTTTAACGCCCTAACCTTCACAGTGACCCCACGGAGGATGCACACACTCTTGTCTCTTATATTATAGGTGAGAAAGAGAAGCCCTGCATCACCCAGTAGCTGGTGGCAGATCAGAACTGGACCTAAATTTGTCAGGTGCTCTAACGACTGAATCATCGTTCCGCAGCTCAAGCTATTAGATTTCAGGGTCTTTAAGAAAGTGAGCATTATTTACTCTCTCCATGGTTATTACAAATGTATTTCATGGCAAATGAGCATTTCCTTTTTCTTCACTACGAGGTCATGTGGCTTAAATCAGTGAACTTCTACAATACAGCAGACACTCAGTACCTCCGGGCAAGTCTGTGCAGTACTTACAGGATGAAAACTGATACTTCAAAACAGTTACTAGCTCTTTATTTTATTTGTACTATGAGCTTTTGGAACAAAAGCTTTAGTAAACAGAGCACGAGAAAATTCGGCTCTCATGCAATGTAGTTGGAAGTTTAAATAGTTATCAAAAAAAGCCTGAAGAGAAGCGCCACAAGGGTATTTTTGGGTGGGTTTTTTGCTATGTACATGACCCCACTCTGATGAGTGGGCATATTGGCAGATTTATTATTTTGCAAGTAATGGCAGTTATAGACTTTGCAAGATGAGTCACTGAATCCAGCCCTGTGCAACTGCCGGCACAAAGCACATTTAGGAACGAGTAGTAAACTGTGGCAGATTTAATATCCAAGGTATCAGGAAGAGATTTTTGATCAAAGTCTTTAACTTCATTGCTTATTTTAGTATCAGCCTGTAGAGACTCTGGAACTGGGATAGGTGACAGTTTCTGAGCTGACCATTCTCCTGCAAGCAGAAGCTGTAGCCCTGTACAGAGATGGTGACAGACACACACTAATTTAGAGAGGTAAACAGACTTGCTTTCATCCTTGATGCAAGGAAGTGAAGGACTGTCCTTCTGCAGAGACGGAGTTAGGATTGTACAAAAGTCTGGGCAAGGAAATGGTAATACATGGCTTAGGAGTTAGGAGGAGAGCTACGGGTTAGGATTTACTGATCAGGCCAGGCTTGAAGAATGAAAGTGAATTTGGGATCTGAAATGCAGATTCTGGATGCAGAAGCCATTCAGATTACAGTGCAGGGCTTGGGAAGTTCAGCAGAAGAAATCAGTGCTTTGCCCTGGCCAGGACAAAACCTCCTCCTCCTCCTCCATTTCCAGTCCTGAAAACAATTTGTAATCATCCTTCAAATCCCACTCAAGGATCTCTCTGTTCCAATGCCTGGATTAGTCAATATACCAGCAAAAATGAAAGGCTAGTTTCCTTACTAAGATATTAAAAAAACCCAAAAACCCAAAACTTGGTTACACCTGGGCCTCTTAGCAAAATTAGAGACATCTATACACATGGCAACCCTCACACTGTCTTAGGACAGTGGTAGCCATCAACTGTGCTACAGCAAAGTCTGCCTGATCAGGAAAACGATGTAAGCTTAGGCAGCACCAAGTAAAGCTGCTTGTTCCAGCTTTCAACATAAATACCGAGAGGCAGCATAATGCTAGAGGGCTCTAAAACCACCGAACTAACTAACCTGGAAAGACTTGCTGCAGCTGGCATGACTGGGTGCCATGCCAGGGCACCACGAACTCTGCATGCCCAGTCTTTCTTCTGCCAGTCCCCCAGGGCCGGGGCTGTGTAAGGGACTCAGCACTCAGCCCCGATAAACAGGCAGAATTTGCGAACTACCTGCTGGGAACGCTATGAAATTTAGTACTGAATGAAAATGACGCTGTAAAAATCTGCACAATTTGACAAATCCTCTTTGTTTCCTCCCCCTTTGTTTCATACGGAGGAGGGCACGCTCCATTCACTTCTTGGCACAAGAATGCTGTAAGCTGAAACAATGCACAGGGACCGACAACAGAAGGTGCTAGGGATGTCCTCACGCTCGGGGCTTTGTCCTCACTAGGTAGGCTTGGCTAGTTGCTTAGCATTGCTCTTTCCTTTTTCATCTCAGAAGATTACATCAAAATATGAGAGAAGATGGAAGATGCCAGTGAAACGAAACAATTCCTCAGGACAGGAGGTTTCAGCATCTTACCACAAAAGTACGTGACTGTGTAAAAATTAAAAAAAAAAGAAGAAAACACCCACCACACAACACCCCCCCCCCAAAAAAAACAACCCAAACAAAAACCTCCAAACAATGCACAGACACACAGCAGGACACAACAATATGAATGAGAAAATTGGACACTTACTTCACTGAGGAAGGCTGTAGCACTTACTTGATTAATTTCATTAGTTAGTTGGGACAGGATTGTCACTCCTATGATGCAGTGCTCTACACTATCCTGAGGAAGGAAAGGGGGACAGCGAAAGCAGTTAGCAGCGCCAGGATGTTTTCATTAAGCTTCACCGTCATTCAAAGACCTTTCTGCTTGGAAGATTTCTAGACATGTTTGTCTAGAAATGCTTTATCTTTGTAGTATTGTGACTGGAAAAAAGCCCATGAGCAATACCAAGCAGAGAATTTAAAATGTGCTTTTAAAGCACTTGATGTTGTTAACAATGCAAAGGGTTCTAAAGGGTTCAGTAACATGAGCTAATAAAAATAGGCACCTTTTATTTAATAGTTTAATCAACATTTCTGTGTTATACCCTAACTCTGAAAAGATTTATTTAGATTTAAATCAGTTTGTTTCATTTTAACAGAGGCTGTGGTAAAACATGCGGAGATTTCTGCAACATTAGGATGAGTAGTAAAGTTGCCGGATGAAAACTCTGGGAAATAAACTCTCCTCCCCTCCGCCTTTTAAACTACAAACCTTGAACAACATGAGTAGCAGCTGACCAAGTCTCTCCGCACACCCGCCCCACGACCCTCCTGCCAAGAAGGACAGCCTATCTCCCAGTGAAGGGAGTCCATTCTTCACAGCCTGTTCAGCCTCTGGCTGCACTTGAGACTGCCAACAAGGGGCCAATTGTGAAAGAAGCCTGTTACAGATACCTCTTCACTAGAAATGGTAATCCATTTATCAAACGATTTAAGAGAAACAACCTGTATTGTTCCTTTGCCCCAGTTTCTCTTCTGTAACTAACATATGATGTTTCCTTTCCTAGCTCCACCTTGCTTTGCACAAATTGCCCTGATCTCCAGCTTCAAAGACTGAACTCATCTGCAATAGAGAAATTCAAGCGTATTTAGGCTTGGGACCTTGGCCGCTTCTTTACTGCGGCCATCTCTTGACAACAGCCTCAGTATGTACATGATAGTATCTAGACAGAAGCCACTGGAAAACCTTGCTGAACCACGTCTTTAAGAAGCACAGCCTCCTGCACACTTCAGCAGCCACAACAGGTAACTTGAGCAAACAGGAACAGACCATCTTGAACCGAACACAGCAAGCAGATATTCACACCATTTAATTAGGTTCCTGATTAAAAAGCATACATTCCCCATGTCATGAGCTGGGAGAGTAGGGAATCTAGCTCTGATAATTTCAGCTAAGGACCACCTGCAAACTATTTGGAACATAGGTACCAGCCCAGAAAGGAACATGATCTTTAAATTACTTAACACCTTCTAGATCCTACTTCACTGCAGACATCTGTAAATGCCTAAAATAATAGTGGTTAGCCTATTTTCTGAATGCCCACGCTCCACCACTCCAGAATTAAAGCCTTGTACGCATTACATCTCCTTTTCCACACCAGGAAGAATTTCTGGTCATTTTGATCTCTTCTACTGTCTTCCTCTAACTTTTGATTTTGGGACAAATCTCAGAGCAAATGGATCAGTATTCACGGTGTTACAGGATTTACTGATCTCTCTGGGAGGAAGCTGCAGTTTGGAGACAGCTGTTTGTAAAAATGCAACTTTCTACCTATAGTCTTTTGGGTTGGGAATGAAACCCTATACTGTGGTGACAGCATGTACCTTTATGAAGCAACAGTAAGGACTTCTAAAGAAAATTAACAATAACATTTGTGTAACATGCTAGTTTTAAGCTATATTTTGTTATGATAACTCAGCTAAATATCAAACGTGACTTCCATGGATATATCACCCTTGCAGTGAACGAAAGCAAGTCAAGCATGGCACATATTTCCCTCGTAGACAATAAGCCCACATGTTTACCATTTTGCACTAATCAGCATGGTGTGTTTAAGCTTGAGAGCTTGAAAGAGGAATTGTGCAACTGGAACGCTAAAAGACGTGTCTTACCATTGAATACTAATGGTGGTAGCTTCCAGAAATAAAGCCCTGCCCCAAACTTCAAATTATAAAAACTGACCTGTCAGCCAGTTGTCAGCTGCTTAGCCTTGGTAGTCACTATTCAGTCAACTAACGCACAGATGAAAGACCGGACAGAGAATACTACGGTGCAAAACAATAACTGAAAATGCATGGACTTTCAAATCCCACAAGGTGTGTGTTCATCTTACAAAAAATCTGACCTGTAAAAACCTTGTGACATCTGTGATCACGTTCCTGAAGACATATTCATCCTTCTGACAGTCAAACCAGCCCAGCTTTGTGATCCTGGCATATAACTGGATTAGTGCTTGTGTGACAAACGTTGCCAGCTTTGGCCTAGTGGCAAGGTAGTTGAGCACATAGTTCCCTGAAACACAGAGAAGAGGTGTATCTGTAGACAAAAACTTGGCAGATGGAACTGAGATGGTAACACTGAAAGGAAAAAGCATCTTTTTGGAAGCTGTTTAAAAAAAAAATCAGCCCAGTAGCGGGTTAGATACAGATGTTGACCTTTTACTTGTACCTTTACCATACTAAAGCTGTGGAACAGATCAGGGAAGTGGTTAGAGACAGGTGAGAGCTCCTCCCCACACACCTAACTCGTTTTGTAATATCAGATTAAGTCCAATCCTCTGTAAGCACATGTAAATGGCAAGAATAGCTGAAAATATTTCAAGACCTTTCCTCGGGGATGATCATCTACCACATCATTTGTAAAAAAGAAAGCAGACTGAGTGGCATTCAGACTCTTTCCTCGGAGGAAAGGAAGCATCAGCCATTCTCCAGGAAAGAGCGCTGTGACAGACTGACTGCTCCCTTAGGAAATACTCTAAATGGTATTTCAGAGACCCATGAAGGATTTTCAGTTTTGAAAGCATGTCCTCAGAAGAGGCAAGCACCATGCATATTTTTTACTCCGGAAGAAGTTTATCAAATGCAACTGGTTTATTCACAAGACCACAGAGTTGTCATTCCCTTCCATCTGGAAAAATTCTGTATATTCAGCCTTGAACTCTGTTAGCTAATGATACAGGTGAAGATGCCATCTAAGAGAAACGTTTCTTTGCCTTTTGAGCATCCTATACCTCAAGATGCCCAAACTGTAAAGCACAGTAGCTTGCAGAAAACCTCCCAGCCGTGGATGAAAGTCCATACGACAAAGATTCATATTAGTTTGGTTAGAAAAATTAAGTCTTGTACTTACGAATATCTATTCGTTGTTCCAACGGTAAAGGGTTGTTTGTGCGTGACACGAGTTTTGTAAGGCATGTAGCTGCCAATAACTGGGAGTAGGATGACTGTAAAGAAAAAAAACCCAACAAAACACAAACAGAAGTTTACCACACACTTCAGAAGATCAAGCAGCAATGTTGGATTTTAAGTTAATTGCTCTCTGGAAATTTGAGTTTAAAGGATTAATTTAATTGGTAAGTCTAAATGCTCTACATAACATTTATTCTATGTTTTTATAGACACTAAAGTAAATCAAATACTTGAAGTGTTTAAGAAAGAAAGGAAAAGCTTTCAAAGAGCTGAAGACAATGGAACCGCCACCAAAGGCAGGAGTAAAACTGCAAACATAGTCAAACTGCATGAAGTTACCTTAACTGCCATGCCTGAAAAAAACAGTTAGCCTTCTGAGCCGTAGGAGTACGTTACTGTACATTAAGAAGCACTTACAACTTCTGCTTGATTACTAAATACAGGTTAAAACCTATTTCTTACAGAACAGCACACAGACCACTAAACTGTAATCTAATCCAGGGACACAGTGATGGCATTCGACCACCTAAAACCCCTGGCTGCAGCTGATCCCATAAGTTACAGCCAGGGAAATGACAAGCATTTTGCATGCTAATTTCTGTAATGCAGGAAACCTCTTTATTCCAATATTCCCAAGGACAGTCGGGTATAAAGTGAGTCAGATCCCAGACTGAACAAAAAACCCCACAACCCTCTGGCAAGGGTCAGAGAGGCAACGGATCACACGCAGAGAATGAACCTGTGCTTTAGGAACTTTCCTTGAAAGAAAAAAAAATTATTTCTCCTCAGGTAAACCAGTTACTAGTTCCCACCAGAAGAGCTTCAAATCAGTTTGCTTTGAATTCACCGGACTTCAAAGTTAACCAAAAGTTAAATAATTCACTTTGTGTAAGTTTGCTAAGCCTGTTAAGCGTCACTCTTCTCCCCCTCCCTTCACCACCTCCTCCTCCTCCTCCTGGAGGACTTATGCTTTACAACAGGCTGTTTAATGTTTCCTATTTTTGTGAACAAGGCTCCAATCTGATAGATACGAAAGCTGGATGCACATTCTGCCAAAAGTCAAATCTTGCACGATCATGTGGCAAAGCCATTTTAAACGTTATTTGTGCTGATACAAAGCAAAAACCAAATGGCCACTTAGAAAGAAGAAAGCTAAAAAAGTCAGGCAGGATTTACTGCTGGCATATTTTACATCCTTTCTGTAACACTAATTCTAAAGCACATGATCTAATTTTGCCTGTTTTAAACTGCTGGATTATTAAGACAACACTATAGCAGGGGCAATTTTCCAAGGAAACATTCCAGAAGAAACACTGCTGGTTTTATCCCCTACCAACCTCTGTGCCCGCACCATTTTCTCCTCAAAGCCTATAGAAAAGGCAGCGGTTCCCACACCCTATGAAATACCACTGCCATAATAATGTTTTCAACTTAAAGCTTGACACGTCTGGGTGGTAGCCTGCGAAGAATGCAGCAAGGCCCACAAGACATTAGAATTGACAACCATTGGTAGTAACTGCTGCAGCAGCATAATTAGCCATCAGAGCCAATGCTTTTTTTGGCACAGGCTGCCCACAAATTGAGATACATGAGAGCATACCGGGTATGGAATACAAACACTGCATACCAGACCTTGGGGCTATTTTCCTTATCAGTGCCCAAAATACCAAGATACATCTTGGACAATTATATTGTTTTACATACACTCCCTCTTTCTAGAAGAAGCTGGCACTTGCTCAGGCAGTCTGGACTGTTGGTGAACTCGACCAAGGCTTTCTCTGCCTGGAGCCGTGTCGCAGTGTCTGTGGTCTCATACAGCTGCTTGCACAGGTTCTCTAGCTGGGCTAGGCTCTGGAACACAGGAAAACAAATCAGTTAGAAACCAGAGGTTTTACAGCTTAGTTACGCAGCAGTTTAACCCAGGTTATATGTCCGTATACATACACACATACATAACTTTACCGTTTGCGCAAAGGAAGGAAAACGCTCAACTCGTAGCTGTTCTTCCATCAACTAAATGCATTTAACCTACTAAATTACCTGTACAGAAATTTCATAGCTACCTCTTACACCTGACAAACTACCACATTGCCTCCCCACTTTCACCTTTTTTACCTGAACTCGGGCACCCGCTCCCAGGGTCAGCGCTCACCCAGCCTGAACGCATCGCACCGTGCGGCTGATGAGGTCTGGAAAACCTCTTACATCTTGTGCTGTAAGGGTGATAATCCTCACCTGCCCATTTTCAATAACAAAAAATACCCTCACATCTAGCTTTTATGTTATACAGTGTCAAACCCCTCACAAACGTGGTTTATATTCCCTTTGCAGGGCACCGTAACAGACTTCAGCATCCCAGGATGCTGGAAGGATCTCACATTAAACCTGCTACACTACACATGCCAAAAATACCTAAAGCACAACAGAGCAAATGAAGAATGGGATGGATGCCTTTGAGCGGCGTCTCTGTGAACGTGTTCGAAGGGAAATAAAACTACCAGGCAGATTCTGTGTGCTCAAACAACTGGAAAATATTTGCCATAAACTGTGATCCAGGCAGATGGTTTCCCCCAGTGAAATCTTAGGTGTCCTAGTTAAAAAGCGGCTTCACAGATGGATATAAATATTCCCTCAGGTTCTTACTGCTAGATTAATAAAGCAGGTATTTTCAACTGCTTTAGGGCTACATTCTACGTTTCCAGGGGTAAATCATTACAAGCATACCATAACTTTTGTGCTTTTGTAAAAAGAAGGATAGCATCAGTCACCTAATTCATTTTTGGAGGAGAGATTGTTATGCAAAAGCCGAGTTACCGACAGGGTCAGCCGACGGATTCACGCACCACATCAGCGCACAGCTGAACGCTTTCTTATACACAAGCGCAGCAATTCCACGCCAGAAGCACACAGAAGTTTTTGATGCTCTGTTGCTGAGATGATCATCAGATAAGACAGTGTTAGAAGAAACACAGAGAGGGACCCTCGCGAAAATTCTCTTCCCTTGTACCATATTCCTGAGCTCTATTTTTTTTTTTTTTTTTAAAAATAACAACCTCATGGAAAATGTTGCCCTGACAGCTTCACTACATTAAAGGAATTAGAGAACTTTGCCAAGTGCCAGGCAGCAGTTCAACACACAGTTTTGTTTTTGAGAAAGCCAAAACCCAAAGACTTAAGCTCTACACAGAAAACCCTCAAAACCCTAAGATGAATATAAACCATTATTAACCATAAACTATTATAAACCATATTAACTACGGTTAAGCATTTGTCAGTACCTGTCATTTCTCATCACTTTCAGTTATTTAAAATCAGATGGCAAGTCTACATACAGGAAGGTGCCTGTTTATGTGTATCATCTGCAGCCCAAGGACCAAATACCATTTGCTCCAAATCTCCAAAATCCTTGCAACCATTTATCAATTTGAACAGCTACCACGACCCTTCGGTCCACGTACGTACGATGGACTGAACCCTTGGGAAGCGGCTCAGCCTGGCTCCACCGCCCCGGCGGGACAGCGATGAACTGCAGCCCATGGTCCCACACCGAACCAAGGAACACTGATCTGGAGAGCATGGTTTATAATTTTGGAAAAAAAGTACCTATTTATTTTTTTAAAAAAAGTTTTACATCACCATGCATTAATTCTTCGAGAAACTCAGGAATGGGGTTTCCCTACAGTCAGCTTTCTTCACACCTCCAAGAAACGCTAATTCCCTGCGACTGTTTGGGACTCGGTAGCAATAACCATGGCTCCTTTTGTGCCGCGCTCGCCATGACAAAACGCCCTTGTTTGTGCAGTGCGTGATCCGTGCCAGCCTTCCTGCAGATTACAGTTAGTTAACCCCCTCGGAGCCAGAGGAAACACACGGCCTCTGGGACTCAAACAAAACAACTCCAAAAAGCCAACCATGCCAACCAAACAGCCCGTCTGCCACCCAGGAGATATGGCACACAAGGTCACTGTCACATGCCCCATTAATGACACTGCGGTCAAAGCACAGTTTTCCTGTGAAAAAAACAATCACACACATGGAAAAGCTAGTCCAAATTATCCGGGAGTGTGAATCCAGCAACTCAGTGGGGAATAAAAGCACACTCTATCCACGTTAGATTAAGCCAAGCATCTACACCAGGTTTTAAATGTATTTTTAATATCCCATCTCTTATCGTGCAGTGTCAGCTGTCCTGAGTGTCCCTGTCCAGACAATCCTCAAGTTAAAGTTCACTCAATACTTCTTCCTCACAGTATCCCCAGATACGCAGCTCCAGAGGGGGCTGCGGGATGAAGAGTATTTTGGGGCACAGTACCAAAGCCTACGAGGGCAACTCAGAGGGAAAGATGATGTCCAGACTTGGGAGTTTTCATCCACTATTTCAAGTTTGTGAACGGTCATTTTATTGTTTTAATTTCATGTGCTCAAATATCCGAAAAAAACATTCATGATAAGCTGTAATCCAACCAATTAAATTTATCTGATGAAAAACCTTCATGCATAATTTTCAGGATTATCTCACCAGTAAATTTATTTCCTCCTCTTGTGCCCTAACTCGATTATCTGTCACACAGACAGGCAGAACAGTTGAGCTGCCCTGATACTGCGTTCCAGGTTTGCCACGTTAAGTTTTCAGCACATTTTAGCATTACCATGATGAGTGCAGCGGAGTTCCCCTCCTCTCTGCCGACAGGGTAGGAATCAGGCTAGGCTTATTCCAGCACCCAGCTTCGAAACTCAGAGACGTTCGGGCGTTAGGGGCAGCAAGTAGGTGGGGATTATTTCACTACAGACACCGGGCAACACCTAGTCTTTCAACCAAGATAAAAAATATAATGTTTAGTATAATGATTATGCAGGGCAAGAGCTCTGCACATTCTAGATAAGGACTAAAGGATGAGACAGCAGAGTATTTGACACAGGGAGACACTCTGGCATCCCGCTAGCGCTGCACGCGTGGGCTGCGTTACAGGATGGAAAGGTATGCGGCCGGTGAGCCGAGAAGAAAAATAGCACTAAAGACACAATTACAACTAACCAAAACCTGTGTTCGGCGCTCCTTTGAGAATGAACAGCTCCGAAAACTCTTTGTAAAAAGAAGAAACCAGTCCTTTGCACCTAGGGAAGGCAAGGAGGCGTCCATGAGGGCTCAGGGTAGGCAGGGAGCCGATGGGGACTCTGCAGCCATGGGGCAGCAGTTGGGGTGGAATTTTAGGAGAACTGCTGAGTCACAGGAGACAGCCCCAAATGTCAAACACCTCCTCCCTCGCTGGCTCCCCGCCTTCTGAATCGCTCTTATCTGCTCCTCGCACGACGACACTGAAATCCCAGGATTTTTCTACAGTTGCACATACTGTATTCTATTAACACATACTAGTATGCCCAAAGTACTTCATGCAGTAACAAACCCCCCCCCCCACGGTCCAATTGCTCTCGTACATCGCACTACGAAGGCTAAACGACAACCTGAAACACCGGTCATCTCCCAGCTAGGAGTATGTGTCTTAAATGCATACTGAAAAGCCTAACCTGCCACTGAATTTTTCACATAACCGCCTCTCGACTCCAAGCTCAGCACAGATGACGATCACTTCACTTTTCCTCCTATGTGCACACACATTTTTCCCCCTGAAGCCAAGACCCGAACAACGCCTATGCTTTTCCCTCCAATAAAGTGTGGCAATTAATGCCTGTTAATGGAAAACTGCACGCTATCTCAGTGTTCTTCTAAACCCAGCTTCCAGGCGTGACATCTCATTATGACAATGTCTACAAGCCTTAGACAATTTTTTTGCAAACAGAAGTCGAATAAGTTTGTCTCCCTAGGGGAAAAAAACCCAAACCAATATGATATTTTTGACCCATCTCCCCAAACTGAAGTTCAGCCCTACACGGCAAAGCACCGGAGGATAACGCAACACACCCTACGACTGACTCCAACGCCATTGTTTTGTGTGCGGTAGAAGTGTTTTTCAACAAGGGAAAGTGTATTTATCAGAAACCACAAACTTGACAAACGATTGGCAAAGCTTCCGCTCCCCTCCCAACAGCAACAAGCTCCGAGGGAAGTTTTGCTGCAGACCAACATCCTACAGAGGGTCGGGGGGCTCCTTTCCGCTGCAGTCCTGCATGGAGTGAAGCTCTCTCCGCCATGGGCTGCACAGTCCTGAGCAGGAATTGCCAATCCATCGGCCTCGTACGAACGTTGCATCTTGATATTGCTTATTTCTTTAATCATATCAAACACCGGGAAGAAATGAGTTTTCCTCCGTATGGAACCCCCTTTGTACAATCTTGACCTCAGATGTTTGTCCACTGAGAGCAGCTGTGAAGCTCAAAACATGGAAAAAATCCCCAACCTATCAATCTCATTTATACTACAAGCTACAAATAAAACTCGTCACTGTTCAGCGTTTTCCCCGTGGTGAAGATAAACAATGTGTGATCATCTTTAAAATGATAAATACTACAAGGAAAGTAACAGCTACCTAAAAGGAGTCCCCGGGGGATGGCTGTGGAATTGATCCTATATTACACGGTTGCTTAAGCAACACTCTTTACATCCAAGGGCTGCAATAAGCTCCAGGCAGGTTTAGTTCAATAGAGTTTGACTTCGCCACGCTGACAGTTCCCATTTCAGAAAATTGAGGAAACACACGCTGTGCTCAGTGTACTCAAGATGGCAGAGCCAGAAAGTAAGCAGGAGCGTACACAGCCAGCCCTGATCGCTCGGGGGGAGCAGGCAAGCAATAACCCCACAGATTCAGACATCTAAAATGAAGTATTTGGCTTAACAAGATCAATCCAAACTTTTCTGCTGCCTGGTGGTTTTTATCCTGAAGGATGTGCGTTGCTGTAAATCCTCCAGGCACACATTGCTTCTAAGACATTCCTTCCTCCTGCCTTATGGCTACTGACTCGCTGAGCCAGAGATCCTGCAACGTGTTTAATACAGTTATTTTTGTCCCAAGCACATTCATCCATTTTAATATCCCCCAACCGATTCCCCCGTATGTTATAATCAAAGTCAGACTTCGCAGGCGCCAGGCAACTGCAGGGCAGGCAATGAGATGTTTATGTCCTTGCTCACTACAAGCATGCAACAGGCCCCAGAAGAAGAGTTACCTGTGTACCTCCAGGCTGCAGCATCACGGCGGTGGGAAGAGACCATCATCTGTTTTTCCTTTCGCTTGAACATTTTACGTCTAAGGAATATTGATTTCTATACTTATCAGTAAACACGCACACCCCTAGCACACACGGCGTTAAAGCAAGTAACGCGAGATGCAGCGCGCACTTCTCTAACGCAGCACCTGAAACCTTGCCTTCAGTCCTGTGCTGGCACCGGCCATCAGAGCTGCACAGCGTGTGTCAGCTTCTGCTCATCAAAGCTGTAGATATGAGCTAGCCTTCCTCAATCACTCACCGGCTTTACAGCAAAACAGGGAGGAAGGAGATGCAGCATGCAGTCAGGGCTCCAAAAAACATCGTTTTAGCAAACGCAACTGTGCAATGAAGATGCATCGCAGCAGTCAAAGGGCCCTGGTGTTTTAAGTGACTAAGGCTCAGAGAATGCCTCAGGTCATTTGATGAACGTCAGGTATTTCAACCAAATATAAAAAAGCTTTTAGGCTGAACGATGCAACTATTAACTGCCAAGGACTGGGATGATGCACTTCATAAGTACTCACAGCTGTAAAAATCAAGGTCTCATGGCTCATCACCCTCATTTGTTAAGAGAATCTGAACAACGAATTGCCCATTTCCATTTACCCTACCAGTAACAGAGAAAGCAAACCTACCTTCACCCTTCCAGCACATCTCAGAATTATTTATTGCAGTATTATTTTCAGGCATCTCCCTGCATCTCTCGGGGAATCAATAAAGAGCTCTCATTTCTTTCTCCAAGATGAACGGTCGTCAAGCCCAGACGGAACAGGGCTGCCTTCAGGATTCAGCCCTGCCGCTTTACTGCGCAACGCTTTAGAGCAACTCCACACACCACTTCAAATTAACAATAACACTTCCCAGAACTTAGTACTGGCAACATATAACCTCGTATGTTACACAGGGCAGTTTCTATCCCAAAGAGCTTAAAGAGGAGGAACACGATACCCTTAGTGGGTGGTGAAACTGTTGAGAAACTCTTCAATATTCCAGCTGGGTGCAAATAAATACTAGTGCATAATTTTGTCAAGGCTTAGCTCTATAAGGACAGCCATTTGTTTAGCTATCTGCTAAGAGATGAGAGAAAAGACAGGATAATGTTTGGCTTTCTAACACAGGGCATGTCTTAAGCAAACAGTCCTGAAGCTAATTACACCTCGGAGGCCAGTGGCAGGGAGAACAGATCGAGGGCTAAAATCTCCAAGAGAAACCTCTACATCATCAGGACTTCCAGATGCTAGCAGAATCCATGTGCATATACCAACAGCCACAAAACAAATTAAAAATAGGTTTGACAATGCATCAGATTTATTTTTTTTTTAACAAATGAAACAAATGCAGTGAAAATGGGAATCATCCCTGCTTTCAGTGCCGGTCAGCTGGAAGCATTTATTTCACCTTGACCATGTTCTGGGTTTGCATTTCTTTCATGCAGCACCGAGCCTGATAGAATGCACAACTTGAACTGCTAATTGGAAGGTCTGGCTCCTCTGGAAAAATGGCCGCATATCTATTATCTTCTCTGAACACAACATGTCATTGTGCAGCGTTACTCACCTGAATGCATAATTCAGTTAGAAGAGGAGGTTTGTTATAGGACAAACGGGAAAGCTAAACCAACAACAGATACGATGGCCCAAGGCACCCAGCTTCTGGAGTCGACAGGGATTAGACCATCGATGGAGGAAGAAGTGGGCAGGCTGGGAAGATGCACAAGGCTGTAAATTACAGCAGCTATTTCTTGCATGGGAAGTCTGCCAGCCATACTTGAGGAAAGGTGACGTTGAAAAAAATTCACTTGTCTTATTTAAAAAAAAAAAAAAAGTCTTTAAAATCTAGCTAATTTCTGGAACAATAAATCACGTCTTGTTTTGAAGAAACTCCTCTATACCATGACAGACTTCTACCAAACTTAAGGCAATCATTCCTGAGTTCAATCCCCACTGATGCTGTTGAAGTAGTAATGAGAGATCCCTGGCGATGCAATACCTAGGAATGGATGAATTACTGAATTCTACCCCAAGAAAGGCCTCTATCCCCGTGGGAGGACTCAGCAGGGCCCTAGGCAAGGACAGCAGCACAATCGGCCTGGTAACTGCAGCAAGCAGGTCCTCCTCCACCTTTGAGGATAAAAAAAGGAGAGGCTGGAGCAGCACCAACACCTTTGCTACAACAATGGGAGAATGAGTCACTCCTGTTTCTCTTTACCTTTTTATTTATACACTACCTCAGCAATCACACGCTTCTAACCTTTCTTTTTCAGAACCGAACATTCCTTGTGCATCTGAGGGCTTTTCGTTTGGCAAAGGTTGGCCATTTCCCAATGAGCAGGAACCAGGAAATTAGGAAGCAGCAAGCACAACACACACGGGACCAACACAGTGCTGGATACACGGAGATGGGAAACCTGCAGTCATCTGCATGAGCCAAACCTCTCAAAATCCCTTCTATCTGTTGATACAACTACAGAACATATTATAAAGAGAAAGGAGTCCTGCCACGCAAATCAGCATTCCCCATTTCAGTAGTGTGGGCACACAGTCCGGGTGTTTTTCATATTATTAGGATTAACAGTACAACACGGATACCTCTAGGTGTGAATACAGCTCTAGAGAACAAACAGAATCCAGCTTTGGGTATTTAGTCTGAAAGACACCTCTGACACCCTAGATGGTTATTTTGGAGGGAGACAGCCTACGTTTTGTGTCGCAAAACTAGAAGAAAATCAGGCAACAGGCACCACAGTTCTTTGCCTGCGCAGGTCTGTAAGGTACAGACAGATTCAAAGCACTGCCACCGTATGATGTGAGTAGGAGCTGGAGCTATGGAACAACGCTCTTCTCTAAATGGTACTGTAAGCATTGTGGGGGATTATTTTTGATTTGCTTAGATAGCAGGATAACCCCTGCGGTGCGCCACTTTGGAGCACCACACAAAAAACAGTACCACACCTTCTATTCTTCTGATAGTTTCAACTGAGTAATATTTTTTCTTTGAACTCTAGGAAGAATAGCTCATTTACAAAATTATCTGAACGAACTGAAAATTGCTTTTGAGGTCACAGATCCCCCTGCTTGCTTTGCATTTGGTTAAGAGGAGGGAAAAAAATAGTCTTCAGCATTGCCTCATCCCTCCACATTCAGGACACGGAACAGAAGGTAAGGAGTCTCACGGCAGATACCAGAGCCTAGGGAGAAAAACTAAGGCAACTGCACTACTGGGCAAGCTAGCTGCAGTGAAGCAAGCTGGCTTTCAGATTTCTGGGTCTCATCTTCTCTAATAGAGCTAACAGACAACTTTCAGGGCGCTGGCTTTGCAGAACAAGCCACCTTCAGGTGCAACAGTCAATACTACGCATCAAGGCACTGCGAGCAGTAAGCGTTTTACCCAAATGGGAATCAACTACCAAAAAAAGCCCAACAACTCAAAACCAAGCCCCACACACCAACAGGTCTGCACCAGGCGAACGGCATGTGAATTCGTTTGAGACACAAAGCTGTGCTCCAAGACGATGGTTCAGGAGAAAACAGAAGTCTTCAAGTACCCTGAAAACTCTGGAGGCACCTCTGATCACATAAAATACTAAAGCTACTACAGGACTGCTCAAACCCACCATCCAGAACCAGCAAAATAATCCAAGCACTGCAAATCACCTTCAACTTACTGGTTAAACTGGTGTCGGCTACAGGCATTACCAAGTGCTAGAAGAGAAACAACAGAATTAGTATTTTCCAGTACGATGTCCTTGGACTATAACTCCTTTAATCGTCGTGTTTACAAACACTCTGAACTGGTGATACAAGGGCACAGAGCCTTCAAATAGGAATTCAACCAAAACACTTAGATGATACAGCAATAACAGCCCTCTCCGATGGGAATATAGTAAACAGAGAATAATTAAGTCAGAACGATGGGCTGTGGAATAAGCCACGTAAAAGGTGCGTTCAAGAACCATACATTACAGAAAGTGCCACTGCAGGACAGACATAAATCCTTTGCAGATCTAGAGTTGCGAGTCCACAGGGTATACGGATGCAGAGCTCATTTTACTGGCAACAGATAAAAAGGATGGAAGGACTTAAAGATGATCCTGAAGTGGAGGTATTTAGCAGAAAAATGGTGGCTATTCCTTTTATAAACTGATCTTACAACACGAGAAAACACAGTCTGCTGCTCATCCTGCTACAAGATCAAGTGAATGAATGACACATTTCTCAACTAAGAAGAATCTTTCTGATGATCTTACCTAATCGGTGATCAGATTTATTGGACACTAGGTAGACGGACTGGAGTAAGGCTTGCATGAGCTGCAGAAAATAGTACGTCAGCTGGGACAGGAATTCTGACCCTTTCCTTGGAATAGCAGGAGTCCTCACTGCTGAGACCACAAAGGCCAAAAGGCGTTAAAATGTTCAGATTTCCCTGCTTTTGTGGATCTGACTCCTCAGCCCCATCAGATTCAGCTCAAGTTACATAGCTGAGGATCGCACTCTCCCTCCCAATAGATTCTCCCATCTCGAGAGACAAGCTACAAACAAATCCGGACGAGAGCAGGTTAAAACCTGTTCTCCATTGCCGAGTTACAAGGCCAGAGCCCATTTCAGCTATAAACAGAGATATGACGTTAATGAGCAGCACAGAAACATCCATGAAATGCTTCACAACCTTTGTGCCTTATACATCATTTTAATATCCCTAGAACGACGTTATTTTAAATCCTACAGTTGGAAGGAAAAAGACAATTATTAGTGCCGGACAGTCCAGGCCCTTCAGATTTCTCTCTGGCTGCCCAATGGCCATAAGGGTGTCAAAACAGCAAGTCACCTTGCGCTTGTGTGCCACGAGCAGAAGGAAAACAGCAGCAGAGATGGTGTTGATCAGTCAACACAATCTGAGACAAGCAGGGTGCTGTGCCAACCAGGCATGGAATAAAACCAATACAAATTAAATAAGAAACAGAAAAGAAAGCAATCGCTACTGACTCTACCTTCACTGCTGGCTGCCTGGCTATACCGATACATACACGATAGATTTTCTCTCTGACCTGCCTAAGTGGGAAAGAAATCTTCAATGCATCCCCATTCCCATTTGGAAAAAAAGAAGAAAAAGATCTCCTTTTACAGAATTCATCCAGTAACCAGAAGTTCCCCATTACAAGAAATCAAATTCAGATACTATTCAAACTAGCAAAGTACTCAGCTGAAACAGCCAGGTAAGGACACAATTTGCCTGTCTGATTCTTGCAAATACCTTCTTGTTTGATTTTCTTGTTCTTGTGTCATTAATAAATTATACAAGAATACTGAACAGTATGTTAAAAGGAGAACTGTAAACTTTAATTTAAAAAGTTCAGCTAGAAACCCGCAATTACACTTCAAACTACCAAAATGCTGCGAGCAGAAAGAAGTGCTCTTACACTATACAGTTGAATGATCTCAAACAAGGGAAAAAAGGAGAAAGGAGTCTGCTAAAATATGAAACATGGTTTTGCCTCTTCTAGTGCTAAAACATAACTTTTTTTGCTCTCAAGCTGGGTGTTGATTTATATGCAAGGCTCGTACCAGGTAAGTCCTGGTAAGCCAGACGGCCAGGCGAGCACACAGCATAATGTTTGACCAGCGCTCCTGCTCCAGGTACTGCAGCGCGATACACAACCTGGCACCGTGCCCTCCTCTGCCCCGTGCCCACCTACAGCACGGCCAAAATTGCCAGAGACACAGCCAGATCAGCTATAAACAACAGGAGAACACATTACACAGTGCAATCACTGGCCAACTGCACCCCAAAATAGTTTAAATTCTCAAAGAGCTGCTAAAAAAATACTGCTTGTTCACAGCACTCAACTGTAGCACGTTATTTTTCTGAAGTGCAGCACATTTTTCATCTTGGAAAACTACTTTTGGTTTCCAGAGCAGGACAACAGGCAAGGGGAGAAGGAAAAGAAGGATCAGACTATCAAAGCACATTTATAATGGAGATCTTACATCACCCGGTATTCAAAGTATGCCACCAGTAAGATGTCAAGCACCAGAGCGTAAAGCTGACGTTTTATCCTGACCACACCAGGGCAACAAGCTTCCCACTGGCAAACCATTACCGGAGTTAGCAGGGATCACGAATAAACTTCACATTTTGTCCTTAATGAGAAACAAAAGCAAAAATGTCAAGCTTCTGCTGAGATATTTTCTGGGTGGTTTAGCAACTATCCTCCAACAGTACCTTTTATTAGTTTGTTAGAACTAACATATACTAAAAATAACCAACAAGAACACTACCATCGTCAACAACCGCGTGCATGAGGCCACACCAACCATCAATTCAGTGAGCGACAGATCCTTATGGTCTGGTCCAACTTTGAAGGTGTAAGAAGCATTTAATTAAAACTCTTCCCTCTAGGAAGGTCCAAGCCCTATATTCCTTGCACAGTCAAGAACAGGGAGAACCCGAAGCAAGCCAGGAAGGACCTACTGCCCTCTAATTGCCCAACCAGTGGGCTCTGACTTAAGGCTATCAGAGATAGGAAGGCTGTGAGCAACACCTTGCCATGTTAACACCTCCTACATTTCCAGAGGTTACACCAAACAGCCTTGAGTGGAAAACTAAAAAATTTTTCAGGTGGTCTTTCCCAAGACTGCAAACCCACTATCGAGAAAGCACCAGCTGTGCCAAAGCTAGATGAGCAAAGAAATAACAAAACCCTTCTTGCAAATCAAAGCTGAAGATGCGCGGAGAGCTTCACAGGGGCCAGGTGGTAGCAGCATTGCTGTCGCACAAAAGGCCAAAGATGCACCAGCATAACTACGGTGGGAAAAAGGAGAGTAACCTCAGACACAGATAACACTGGTTACCCTTACAAAAAACCCCCTAGATTCTTGCAACTAAGCCACACAACTGGAAAAGCATCGCAAACTATTCATAAATGCCTTCTTGAAACCACAGCTTAGAAGCAGGAAGACAAAAATTGCATTTTTGCTGGCAATTTTAAGTAGTAAAAATGTAACTTCTTGAACTTCGCTTTAGTAGGCCTGAGCCCTACAGACTCATAAAACAGCACTGCACTGCCCAAAACCAAGGGCAACGAGCATTATTAACAGTAATAAAGTTCTTGAGCTACAGAGCATTCAGTGTTCTCTTAAAATGATTAAAATGAACAAATACTCCTTAATTGTATTAGCGTTGGCTACCCGAGGGAACATAGCTCGGTCGCTGAAACAGGGAAAGGAGACCAACCATCTGACAGCACGCTCACAGCCCTGACCTGGCCGCTCCGCTCCTCTCTGCCCTTCTTTTGCTGTCGTAGCAGGCACCCAGCTCATGCCGAACCAAGCTTTGCCTTTCCCCTTTGTGATACAGAAGTTTTGAGATCTTCAGGTGAACTATTGCGGGTGGGATTGTAACCTAAACACAGAGTAGCTCCAGCTCACTGAATTCAGTGACAAAATCTCCCACAGCCTTAAACAAGGCCAGGATTTTCACCCCGATTTCTCTCAGCAGGCTGCTAATGAGCGTGAAAACCCACAAGGAAGCCACCGCCTTCTCCTTTCCCATCTGGGCTGCTTCAAAACACCATCATCTGGAGAAGAAGCACGGTGGGCTGGGTCTGCTGCCAGCAGCTACGTGTTGGACACCTTACCTGCTACCCAAGGGACCTCCAAAGCACGCTCTAGACGTCGGCTGGGGGACAAGGAATAAACGGCTGTCGGTGGAGTCCCCAGAGCTGAAAAGGAGCATCCACTTGTTTTTTTTACGTCAAAGTTTGGCTGCAGAGATCTTGAGATACTGAACTGCAACTCTATACCTCCACCCTTCAGCTGAAATCCAACTCCGAACACCTTCTGCAACTTTGGTGCTGAGCATCCAAACAGTTCAGTTTAAAAAATAGTGCGTAACTTAAAAAAAGAAAAAGCCTAATTTGCAAAAGAAATGCTGCCACCTCTATTTTTAGTCAACCAGTGTTTCCCCCTCCCCAGGTCCAGAGCACTCCCTTGGGCTATTCTGAGATAAACCCAAGTCCTTAATTAGAGCTTTCAGCCAGTCCAATGACACACAGAAGGTAAAAGCTTGAACTAAAACAAATGAAAAAGCATTCTAAGCAATTTGTAGTTGGGCAGCAGGCTACATCGTGACTCTTTTACCAAGCAAGTGCAAGGTTACCAAGATATCAAATGGGAAACATGCATCTCAGTCTCCAGGGTTTCCTCCAGAGCAAGCTGAATGTTATAGATTTCTAGAGCCAAATTAGATTTTGTGTTTGAGCCAAAACAATGTCCTTTAGAATACAGAAACACATAAGAAAAAAAAAAAATGGGGTCCTATTAGGGATGGAGAAGGAATTGCCCTAAGAAAGAGTCTTGAGAAAACAAGTCGTGTCCCCCTCGGTACACGAGTACAGCACAAAGGAGCCTCCAACACCGGTGAGAAAATCCCTGTGTCCTTCCTCACACTCACACGGTGCGACCCACCTCTGTGAATTACCAACATGTGGTGGATGTGACACAAGAATGCCTACCCAAACACACCTTTGTATGATTTTTTTTTTTTTTTTTTTTTTTTTTCCACTGAGCTTCCTCCACATCTGTATTGAGATGAAAGAAGTCACCTCTGTCTGCAGCCCACCCGGTGCATCTGGAGGCCCCAGCAGAACTCCTGAACCTGCACAAACACACTGCTGCTCCAAACGCAGAAGTTTTCCAGCTTGGAGCAAAGCGCTATCAGCTCATTTAACAGTTAAAAAGATGGAAACTCAGTGCCAATCTCTGGGATTTGAAAACCCCAGTCCTGAACCTAAAATCAGATATTGTGGAAGCAAAAAAAGGGACGCAATTTCCTTTTTAGATGCCAGATTTCTTATTTTGCTATTACGAGTAGCCACCTCAGCACCTGCCTCATTACCTCTCACTGGCCCAAACTTCTTTCATTTCAACTTGGAGTCAAGCTGCTGAGAACAGGCAATAATAAACGTAGAAGGGACAACAATTCTTAACCAGCGCAATGATTTTTTTAAATTCAAGACAAATGAAACATTCAATACAGAAAGTCACAGAATTCATCACTATGCCACAACAAATGTCCTCCCACAGGAATATTCACATTCAGTAGGTGCATCCCGTTTTAGGACAGCAGCATGGGAAACATCTAAGGGGCCAGGAAAGCGGAAGAAAAACAAAGATGACATAAATCTGTTTCCAGGAGAGCGGGGCGGGGGGAAAGGGGAAGGGGACTCATATTTGCCCACAAAGCTAATTGTAATGACATCCTCACTGCTTCCCTCTGTCTCTACTGTGAGCAAGTTTACGTGATGCTTACAAGACTTGGAACAGACAGAAATATTAATTCAAAACAAGGTCGTACGAGCTTTTTGAGAAGCGGAAAAGTTGGTGTACAGCAATTTGCTTTAAGACCGTAGGACTTCCTTTCAGCCACACCAAATCATCTGATTCTCTCGGCTCCTGTATCAGTATCACTGCATCCTTTGTTTCCAGACGCTGAACAGTCCCCCCCTTGAAGAGCTGCTCAACAGGAAAGGACCACAGCCAGCTTTGACTACACAGTTCCCACCGACAAACTGGTGGGCTCACTCACAATTGGCATGACGTCTATTTTTTTTAAAGACGAGACCATGATATTCTCTTTCATTATGGCCTTAGAAGTTTGTCTTTATCCTTACTGTTGCTCCATATTGTGAAATAAATAACTGCAGCACAGATGCAATCTATAGAAAATGTTTTTGTGCTTCATCACCTATTAGCACACCAGGTACAACTCCAGGAAGTTCCACTGTGAACACGTAACACCCAAACCAAAGCTCTCACGAAGCAGCAGCAGCAAGACTTTACTAACCTGCTCAACTCTGCACAGCTTTTGACAGCCAGTATTTATTTGCAAATCCCTGTTCCCATTAAAACAGGACCGACTCCCACAGCATATGCCATAAAACCAGCTCTCTCAATTATTCACACTGATAGTCAACATCTCCCCGTGACGCTGGATAACTCAATAACCGTTCTGTTAAACGAATGTGATGTTTGATAGGGCAGCCTCCGCAACCTAGCTCAAATCTTACGTCCAAAAGACTGGCGTTTAGGGCTATGGAAAGACCTCTCACCAAAAATTTAATCTATTGATAAAAACCACTACTTCTTCCAGCCACAAAAATCCACAGCCAGTTTTGAAGGGAACCTCACGCTCTCCTTTCTGAAGGAAAGCTCCTCAGAGCTACCGCTTAATGCCTTTACCTGGAGCAGAGAGAAAAAAAAGAGAGAATAAAAAGCAAGCAAAGCCCATCCAGTTACAGCACACAACAATTTGGTAGCTATATTTGTCCTGCACAGGAACCGCACCAAGCTGCAGGTGCCTTAACCGTATTTGCAAATCAGTTTTCCTCTGAGTGGAACATCTTCCAAGCCTCTGACGTTAAACTTTAACTAACCAAGTGGAACACAGCAATTGCAACCCTGTTCTTATGGCTCAAACTTCCATTTGCTCAATTCAATATTTAACAAAGAAAAGCAGGGTATGAAGCACAGTTTTAAAGCAACAAGAGCAGTTGTTTCACCCGCCTTCAGTGTCAAACCGCGAGCTCGCCAGCTAAGTTTGAAAGGTAGGGCTCGACTCACAGCAAACAAATTCAGAGTTTCTTCAGTAAATTTAGAGCCCGTGAATTGTTTAATAATGCAGTAATTCTTCTCCTCCCCTGAGATTACCCAAGAGACATTTGCCAGCAACCTTGCCAGACAACCTGAGAGCTGCACGGCTCTGTTCTGAGTTAATAAACTGCTCACCCTTGTGGTTCACAAGGGTATCATATGAAGAATATATTTATTTAAAAGTTGCATAGATAATATGTAACTACCAGTGTCACTGCAGTTCAGCCAGTCTTCTGGACACCATGCAAATCCTGCGCAAGTTCGACTAAAATATTATGCAAAAAAACCTCCCCGTTTCCCCAGCGGTACCTATTTTTGACTTTTCTGTCAGTGACTGCACCGACTCTTCAGAGGGTTTTCCATCCTACCACGCAAGCCTGACCTGGTTAGAGCCACTGTCACCTTTGATTTGCCTCCCGGCTCCTGTCCATGACAGCAACGCGCTTATCCACGTAAAGTTTTGTTTTTAACGCCAATCAAAACAGTTTACCTAAATGCCGAGTCTCCCTCGCAGCTGGAAAATAAAACAAACACGGCTGGGAAAAGCAAGGATGCGAACCCCAAAGCTGGGGCGAGGGACGGTGGCTGCAGGGGCCAGGCTCCCGCAAAGACGCCGGGAGAGGGGAGGCAGAGACGGGGCTTTGGCAGCGCGGGGTGTTCGAGCGGGGCTGCTCGCCTCCAAGACGGGGAGCGGGGATCCGAGTTCCCTTTCCCCAAATGTTTGCTACCGGCGTTGCTAGAAAACTCCACAGCGGCGGCGGGAGGAGGCGAAGGCCGCTCAGTCGGTAAACACCGGCGGCTGCAGCCGCCCTCCCCCGGTGAAGTCGCCCTCCCGGCGGCCCTTCGCCCCAGGGAGGCCGGGCCGGGCCCGGCGGTGACACACGTCAAAGCCTGGAGCCGTCCGGGGCTCGCCGGCAAACACCGCCCGGGGAGGGGGGGGCCGCGCCGCCAGCCCAGCAAGGCCGCTCGCCCCCGCGCCCACCACGCCGCTGCCCGCGGCCCCTCGCTACCCGGCCCACAGGCGGCGGAGGGCCGGGGGCGGCAGACGGGGAGCCA
>VYZW01033845.1:64114-92305 GCA_013401315.1 Balaeniceps rex
GCACATCTGGCCAGCTGCGGGGCCGGCAGCCGGGATGCGCCCGCTGGAGGGCACTGTGCGCCCGCCGGCCGGGCAGGGGTCCCTCCCGCTCCGGCCTTTCCAGCACCCCGCAGCCTCGGGGGCTCCTGCGGACAGAACCCCAGGCCCCCCGCTCCTTGCCCAGCCAAACCTTGGGAACCCCAGCTCTGCGTGCCTCGGACCCCCCGTGCACATCCCTAGGGATGCATATCCCACACCGCCAGATGCAGCCGGACGATGCACGGCCCCGGGATGCTCAGTCCACGCTTGTTGGTGATGTACACCTCCTGGGATGCTCAGCCCTCACTTGTTGGGGATGCACGGCCCCGGGATGCTCAGTCCACGCTTGTTGGTGATGTACACCTCCTGGGATGCTCAGCCCTCGCTTGTTGGGGATGCACTCCCCAGGGATGCACGTTCTACACCACCAGATGCAGCCAGAAGATGCACACCTCCCAGGATGCTCAGCCCATGCTTGTTGGTGATGCACACCCCAGGGATGCACATCCCACATTGCCAGATGTCCTGGATGATGGCATGGCCCCGGATGCTCAGCCCACGCTTGTTGGTGATGCGCACCCCCAGGGACATGCATCCCACACCACAAGATGCCCCTGGATAATGGCATGGCCCCAGGATGCTCAGCCCTCGCTTGTTGGTGATGCACACCTCCTGGGATGCGCATCCCACACCACCAGATGCAGCCGGATGATGCATGGCCCCGGGATGCTCAGCCCATGCTTGTTGGGGATGCACAACCCCAGGGATGCACATCCCACATCGCCAGATGCCCCCGGACGATGGCACGGCCCCAGGATGCTCAGCCCACGCTACAAGGGCTGGCTGGGGATGCACGGCCCTGGGGATGCACAGCCTTCGGGATGCACAGCCCCTGGGGATGCACGGCCCTGGGGATGCACGGCCCTGGGGATGCACGGACCTGGGGATGCACGGCCCTGGGGATGCACGGCCCTCGGGATGCACGGCCCTGGGGATGCACAGCCCCTGGGGATGCACGGCCCTGGGGATGCACGGCCCTGGGGATGCACGGCCCTCGGGATGCACAGCCCCTGGGGATGCATGGCCCTCGGGATGCACGGCCCTGGGGATGCACGGCCCTGGGGATGCACAGCCCTCGGGATGCACACCCCATACCTCGAAGGCAGCCAGACGATGCACAGCTCGCACAGCAAGCACACCCCACCTGCAAATTTCTCTTCGCCCGCTCAGCCCTTGCCGGGACGGTGCCATGGCCACACGCAGCCCCCAGCCCCCTCGGGACGTGCCTGCTTGCGGCCCCCCCCAGCAGCCAGCGTCGTGGCCGGGGCTAGGCACCGTGCCTGTCCGAAGGTCACACCACATCCTCGCTCAGCAACAACAGTGGCATAAATTTCTACTGTCTCAGCCACATTTTTTTTTTTTTTTTTTTTTTTTTTTAATAAAACCACTTTCCAGCTCCTCTGAATTATAGATGAAATACTCAGCTTTATTGTCATGGTGATTTTAGTGGCTGGCTCCTCTCCTCCCAGTACAGTGAGACCAGGACACGGCCTGACACAGCCTGACTTGCTCTGGGTCAGCCTGCTCCTCCTCCTCCTCCTCCTCCCGGCCACCTCCAGCCCTGCACAGCCCTTGCTAGGGGACATCCAGCCCCTCAGCCGGGCATGGTGAGAGGCACCGGCCCCAATTCCCCATCGGCTCATGGTCCCCCGGCACAGAACGGTCTCCCAGGGCTGTCCCAGGCTCCGTCGCTGCCCATCACCCTGGGCGGGACATCTCCGGTGCACACCGGCTCCATCACCGTGACGGAGGGACCTCGGGAGCCGCTGCCGGTCCCCCACCACCCCGGCAGGTCTGCCACCGAAGGCAAAGAGAAGGCATGAATTATTTATAATCTCTTTCAATCAAATAAATGCTTAGGTGCTTGAGTTAATTTCCTGGATCCTGAAAATCCAAAGTGCAGACTTTTAATAAGGCAAATTAAGTGCTTTATATATTACACTGATTAAAACTCCGTATCAATCTATCTATCACACGCTGAATTGAAGGGGCCGTGCTCCCCTCCTGCAGGCAGCGGTGGGCTCCGCTGCCCGCCCTGGCCGGGCTCACGCAGGGCACAGGGATGCTCCCTGCGCAGAAGTACCTAAAACTGGTCAAAAAAAAAGAAAAAACAAGTCTCTAGCAGTTTTTTCCAGTGAGCAAATGTCGGACCGAGGAAGAGCACGGAGCATGGCAGACCTTGCCGTGCCGTGGGACCTGCCAGCCGGCACGGGCAGAGGTTTAGGAGGCAGCAGGGTGCATTGAGGGATGGGAGATGCTCCTTAGCCCGCGGCTCCCCATCCTTTCCCGGGTCTGTTCCTACAGCAGCGAGGGCTGATCCCTGTCCATGACCGGGCTGGTTCCCATCTCCAGACCCGGGTCATGGCCAGGAGCACCCAGCAGCACTGCCGGCTTGGTTAGCGGGCGCCACGGGGACTCCCGACGGCACGATGCCATTCACCGGGAATCAATTCCTTAAGCATGTGCTATTATTAATTAGTGCTCATTATGATGGTTATTTTTTATTAATCAATGTTAACACAGTCCTCTCTCCTCGCTGTCGTCCAGCCCGGCTCCCTGCTGCAATCCCCGCTCCTTCCAGCCGCCTCCTTCACTATTTTTCTTCATTAACCAAAGAAATGGAAACACCTTCTGGACTTCACTTAAAGATCCTATGGGCTAACGAGATTTGTACCGTGCCAGCCAGGCTAACGAGGGAGTCCCTGTGAATGGCACTAATCAAATTTCACAGAGGCAGTGGCACGGGCTGGGTGAAGCACCGGGGGTTTTGCTGCCGCAGTGAATGGCTCACTGCTTCCCCTGCCTGCCCCGTCGGCCTGGACAGGGTTTTAGGGTGGAAAAGGGGACGTGCCCTGGAATATCAGGTCCAGGTAAGGAGGATGCGAAGGCTGGAAAAACCCTCGGCGGGGCTCAGCGAGGGGCTGGGCTGAGAAAACAAAATCGATGGCAGAGAGGGGAGGAAGAGATTACAGCGCAAAGCCCCAGACAAACGGAGAGCGCTTTAATCTGATTAGGGAGTTATTGTCGTTATTGTATTACGCTGATTATAAATCATTTAGGAGCACAGCTAATCAAAACAGAGCTTTGTCCAGAGCTTTAAGGGTCGCTACCTCCAGCAAAGACCCCTGCCCCTCTCCCCCACCACCCTCCGGAGAGGAGGCAGAGCTGCATCCCGGGACGAGGGGCACGGAGCGGGGATGCAGCCCACGGGGAGAAAGCAGGGAGGATCCCAGGGGAAGGCTGGGCTGGCAAGGCTGGAGGGGCAGAGCAAGGGAAGAGGGGTACGGACACCTCAGGATGGAGAGGATGGGGAGATGAGGAAGGAGCGAGCCCGTCGAGCAATCGGGGTGGGGATGCTGCCCGTGGCCAGGAGACGATGCTCCTGGGGCTGGGCGTACCAGGACCATTCCCCCGCCCTGCTCTGCGCACCTTGTCAAGGCAGCTCCTTTTTTCATTACTGTCTCCTCGGATTAGAGATGTGCTCATTTTGCAGGGCGCTCGCCGCTCGGCGGCCGAATCCCAGGCGCCACGGTGCAGCTGCAAACTGCATTAGCGTCTCGCCAAGGAGGCCCTAATACTATTAGGAGGGAGGCATTATAGGTGCTAAATGACAAGCCCCTAATCAGCCCCGGGATTTATGTCAATCACGTTGCCTGTGCAGGGCGGAGCAGGGCCCTTCATTCAGAAAAATTGCCTAATTGGGAGGGTCTGGATTCTCTTCACCTCTTTCTGGAGCTCTGGGGCTCCCGGCTGCCTCCTCGGGATGGGGAAGAAACGAAGCTGATGACAAGGTGCAGGATGAGGAGCGGGGAGGTGGTGGCTGTGGCCACGGGTTGGAGCTACGGCCAGCTCCTAGCTCCGTCCAGCCTGCTTTGTCTCTCCTTTCCAGTGGCTCGAGAAGCGCAGGACTGGTCATTGCCGGGATTTTGCAGGGATCGCATCAGTCCAGGCTCTGCCGAGGACTGGGCAGGAAAATAGGTGGGAAAAAGGAGGCTGGTTTTCCACTTGCCCACCCCTGTGTGGGTGCCCTTAAAGAGCTGGGCTGCCTTCCTGCCCTTGGCTTCAGCAAATTAATTGGCAATTACCAGAAGTCCATAAACCCAGCCTTTCTTGGGGAAGGAAGCTGTAAAAGCCACGTGTCCGCAGCCGTATTTCCTTCACTCCTCATTGATCCCGTGGCCTCTGCTGACCACGGCTCGGCTGTGGGGTGATGTGCTCGGCCCCCGCAGACCCACCCGCATCGATCCCGGGGACCTCGGCCAGCCCGCACCCCCTTGCAAGCCAGGAGCATCGCTGGGTCCCTGCTGGCGCTGGGGGCAAATTCCCGGGCTGGTGCTAGTCGCTTGTCCTCCCCCTCCTTCCCACCCATCTGGCAATATTTATAACGACGGCTGCTGTGGGAAAAAAGCCCTGCAGCTGCAAGGGGCACGGCACAGCATCAGCAATCCTCCCAGCACCGAAATGCCTCGGGGCAGGGCACCGAGGGGTGCCCGCCTGGAGGCAGGGTTTGGGGAGCATCCTTCTGCGGGACGGAGGGATGCAGGAGGGCACGGCTGGACTCTCCCACCGGGATGCGCTGAGGCCCAGCGCGATGCCCCATGAGACTGGAGAGGCTGACGCTGCAGGGAGAGCATTCCTGGACCAAAGCCTGGACCAAAGGAGCAGCCGAATTTGCTGCTTGGGCCTGGAGGAGACGAGGAGGGCTGGTGGCCAAGGGCGTGGAAAGGCAATTGCCTTCTGCAAAGGCAGCTTGCTGCTGGGCTTGGTCCAGGGGATCACTGTTCCCATGGGACGGCGATCTCTGCAGTGCCAGGGGTCTCGCTGGGCTGTGGGGGGTAATGGGAGCACGGGGAAGGGTTCCCACACCCTGCCGTGAGCCCGAAATTCCCTCTGTGTCATTTCCCAGCCCTGACTGTTTGACGAAGGCTAAAATACCAATAAACTGTATTACAGCAGCGCTGCACGGAGCCCAGGAGAGCGTTTTAGCTCTTTGGATATCGCATGCTACTCCTACACTTTCATTACGGGAACCCCATTAAAGGCATCGGCGGGACCCTAATGACGGCGAAGGGGGGAACGCGGCCAGAGCCCCAGTTTCAGAGTCCTGCCGGCTGCTGCCATGTCCCTGCCCACTCACTGCCCTGCAGAGCCATCCTGGGGCAGGTTGCATTTAAAAGCCTCGATGGAACCCAGAGATTTTTCAAAGCCCTCGGCTCCCATACGCCTCGGCTGCAGCGGATGTGTTTAGTGCGTTCCCTTTGCCTTAATACGCACTATTTGAACAAAAATAACGCTCTGTATGTTTTACAGAGCTCCTCCGCACGCAGATTTTGTCAGGACTGCAATATAAATATCTCCACCAGCCTCCCAACACCCACCTGCCCAGACTGATGCTTAAGCAAGAAAATGTAAAAAGGCACCCTCCGCACTAACCTGCTGCTCACGGCAACAGCTCAGCAGCAGACGAGGCTGCAAATCCTGCCCTTGCCCGGCCGGGTCGGTGCCCAGGAAGGGGCTGCTCCCTCTGCGGCTGCTGCACGGGTTTGCCGAGGGGACCCCGGGGTCCCCAAGCAGCGCCGGCGCTTGTGCGTTACCATCACCGTAGCACGGGGCACGTGTAGCTGGTTATGAAAAGGCGTTACCTGGCCGGTGTCACGCCGTCCCCTGCAGAAGGGCCACCTTTCCCGGGGACTCATCTCATTAGAAAAGGAGCCAGGAAGCGGCTGAATTTCCACCCTGCTGCTCTCAGTTATCTCTGCGAAAGGGGAGCCAATTACCAGCAGCTGGTGAGAGCCTAAAATTATTATTAATTTCAAACAAAGCATATGCTTTGTGTTAACAATCCTCCGTGGTGTGGCAGAAGGGCCAATACCATCCAGATGGCTCAACGTGCGGCGGGAATGATTAATGCAGGGCTCTGCCGCCTCGCCGGGAGGTGTGCGGGGACGGAGGGCAGGGGCCGTGCCGCGGTGCCCGCCGTGCCCAGCACAGGGCGAGCCGGCAGCGGGAGCTCGGCGCAGGGTCACAAGCAGCACCGATCACTGCTTACGATCAAAGAAAACCCCTGTGCGCTTGAGCCGACGTCCTCCCGGTGTCCCCGCACGCAGGGCCAGGGAGCAGGGATGCTGGCAGCCCCGGAGAGCCGTGGGTCCGGCAGCGAGCTGCCCAGCGATGATACAGGTGCATTAAGGAAGTACAGGTACACTGATATAAGTGTATTAAGGAAGGTTTAGCTCCCAGGCTGGCGAGAGACCTGCTGTCCCGGCAGACGGAGGCGAAGCAGCTCCCGCTGCTCAGCCCGGTGGGATGCTCGAGGCTGGAGCTCTCAGCTCCCCGCAAGCAGGCTCCCTTGCTGCGTTTATGCTGGAGCAGAAGATGAATCATTTTGCTTTCTATCCCAGGCCTGGCCTGCACGTGCAGACGGATGGGAAGGCATTTTCCAGCTCGGCTCGAGGGTTTGCAAAGGCCTGAGCCATCTGCGAGCGCTTTGGCACCCAGGACGGCAGAGCGCGGGAGCAGGCTAAGTGCTGCTTTGCTTCCTTAACTCGCCGTGGGAAATTACACTGATAAGTGTTAATGCAGAGTTCAGAGCCGCGTTTCCTCTTTGAAACACAGCAATTGCATCCGAAATAGCTGGTGTGAAAAGAAAGAATGGTTTCTATTTTTACCGGGCAGTGGGAGCCGGTGCCATGGGTTGCCTTGGCAGGGAGCTGCTGCTTGACTCCGCTGACTCCGGGTGGGCTCAGCCCAGCACCCTGCCCCTGGAGAGCACGGACGGGAGCAGATATTCAGGGAAAAGAGGTCTTTGCACGGCTATGGGGCCTCGTTTGGATGCGGATCCTCCCCAAAGGGGTTTCTCCTTTGGGTCTTGCAGCAAGACCCCGGCCCGTGGGAAGAGCTGGTTTGCAAAGCTGCTCCCGTGGGTCCCCCTACATCAATCGCACTTTACTCCACCCTTTGGCGAGATCAACAGATCAAGGGCCTGGGAAGCCTCCAGAGATCCCGCTGGGTTAGCACGATCCAACATCCGCCAGCACAGAGCATCTCCTGCCTGAAGAGGGATCACAAGGGATCACCCAGCCTCTCAGTCCCCTGCCCAGGGGGACCCGGCGAGCCTTTGCCCCGGCAGGAGGGTGCCAGCATCGCTGCCCCGGCCCCCAGGGACCCCGGGAAGGGGGTGGCAGGAGCGGCAGAGTGCCTTTAAATCCCACGACTGGAATCGGGAGCGAAGCATCTCCAGGGGAGAGGGGTAAAAATAGCTGCTGCTCTGTGTCAGTGACAGGAGCGCGGGAGGTGGAGCAGCCGGGGGTTCTATCGAGGGCAGGCTGCGAACGCTCGGTTATAAATAGGAGTAATTACTTGAGTGGGGGCATGGCACTTAATGAGGGGTTGGGCTGACACCGGCACTGCGATTGCACGACGCTTCCCAGCACGGGGTGGAGGAGCGTTTGGTACCATGGCCCAAAGCCTTGCGGGAGCCGAGGAGCCCCGGGAAGGCAGGGGGGGGCATCGCTGCGTGCCCCTGGGGACACGGCAGTGCCTGGGAGGGCAGGAGCATCGCGGGGAGCAAGGCTGCTCCGTGCCAGGGCAGAGGTGGTGGCTGGGGAAGGAGAAACACTCACGTCTTAATTACACTCCCCGTCAGCAGAGCCGATACCTGGTGACTGAGTAATTGTGTCCGGGAGCTGCGGGCAATGGTTAATTTTAATTAAAACCTGTGGCCACGGCTGCCTGAGCTTTCTGCATGGGCAATGGCGGGCAAGGGCTCTGCTAGGGAGGATCTCCACCCGACAGACACCAGCTCCCGTATCCCCTGTGCCCTTCGCACGCCTCCTGCCCCTTGCCTGGGTTAGCCCCGGAGATGTGCAGGCAGGCTGCCTGCTCCTGCCTGGAGAGTGCCACGACCTGGGGTTTCCCCCCCCGGGGCTGCTCCAAGGAGGAGAGTGAGGGATGGGGAGGGGAGGAAGGAGCAAGAAACAGGAATAAAGCACCAGGAGGGAGGAGAGGGCTTGGGAGGAGGCAGCGTGTGGGGCTGGTGCCTATAGGGGGGGCAGGCAAGAGGGGCAGCCCTCGCCCCGGCATCTCGCCGGCGAAGCCGCTCCGCCTTGGCGCGTAACGGGAGCGACCTGCCTTTGTAGCCGTCACATAAAATATATATTTGAGCGATAATGGGGCGAGAAGCAACTGAGCGCAATCGCGAAGGAATATTGGTGCACTAAAAGATAGCAGGAGCTGCTGCAGGTGGTTGAGGGATGGCAGCGGCAGAGCCCTTCCCCGGCAGCGGGGCTCCCCTGCCCACCACCCCCTCCCTGCCCTCCGGAGGGGCATCCCGGGAGGCAGCGGGGATGCTCGGAGCCGGCGGAGGCCAAGGGGTCTAGGGCTCTGCCCCTCGCCCTGTTGCAGAGCTGGGCTAAGCACAGGAAAAATTCATTGCACCGAATTTCCGAGGCGTGGGGTCCCAAGATCCCTGAGCCCGGGCCCCCTTAGCCCTGGGGGGCGGGGGGCAGGATCGGCCGCGGGGCAGGCAGAGCTGACGGCAGCTCCCACTGCTGCTGACCCAGCCGGGGAGTTTGATTCATGGCCCCATCCGTGCGGTGTATTTATGCATAAGGAAGCGATAATGGAGACGAAGCAAAGCTGTCCTCGCCGCCAGCGCTCGGCGGGATTTACGGAGTGCAGCCGGCTTGCCTGACCTTTCGGCTCTCCCCCAAATCCCACAGGGCTCGGCACCGAGCTGTCCCCAGCCCCGGCACACGGCTGTGCCCGGGAAGGTGGCACCCAGGGCACCCCATACCCGGTGCCGTGGGGAGACGGAGGAGCCCAGCAGCACAGGTAGGGCAGCACCAGCTTCATCTTTGCTGAACAGCAGCAGATCTGCTCCGGAGAGTCGGCGTGGTGTTTAATAAGAAGTTGAGTCTGTGCAACAGCCTGAAGAGTAATTGAGTTAAAAAGTCAATCACTGAGTCACAGATCCACTTTTCCACGAGTTCTGCGCTCACAAGCACCCCAGGCTCCCTTCTGCTTCGAATTAGCCCAGCTCTCCTGGCCCTGCTCCCAACAGAATCTGTTTTCTCAGCTGCTGGCTGAGACCACGTCTTCATCCCATCCCCTAAACACACACCCGGCTGCACACCCCGGCCGATGTGCGGGACCTGGTCCTCCCCCAGACGTCCCACAGAGCTGATGCCCCTTCGCCTCCCTCCCCCAGCAGCATCACACCAAGGGACAACGTGAAATACCGTGACTGAGGCTTTGAATACCCCATGGGCAGAGCCCCTCTTGCTCCGTGGGGATAAGGAGCGCCCAGGACAGGGAGCAGAGTCACCCAGTCACGCAGTGCTGACCCCATTTACACCAGGGCTCTTCTGCACCGCGCAGAGATGCTGCCTGCTGCCCCGATGCCCTCGTCCTCAGGCTCCGCAGCCTCAGGGAGCAGACGTTTGGCATCCAGCGGCTGAAACGGTGCACAGCATCTGAAGGCCAGCACCCTCCTTTTCCCCTTTCAGACCCATTACCGAGGACCCGATTGCCTTTCCCCCCCGGTAAGTGCAGCGCTGCCCGCAGCTCGCCCCGCGGCCCCTCCGGCAGATGTTGTAACCTACGGCATGTTATTGCAGCCGTCATCTCTTTACCGTCCCCCAAAGCCCCGTTAGCCGTCAGCTCCGGGCCCCTCCGCCTGCACTTTAGGACCTTTGCTCCTTTGGGCTAACTGCTCCCCCGTTCCGCTTCCATCAGCGAGTTTCAAGGTTGCTGCACTCTCTGCCTCCCGGGTTATTGATCCCTAATTCCCCCCCATGGGGGACTCCCTCTTTTATTGCTTCAGTTTTTTCCCCAGCTGCCCTGTTACTGCTTCCCTGCAGCCCCCCGTGCCCCAGCAATCCCCGTGCTCCCCATCCCTGCTGCTCGAACACAGGAGCACGCACTGCACAAGGGGCCGGGCCTGGGAGCGCCAGGCTTTCGAGAGCAAAAGGAGCAGCAAAAAGAAAAGCACAAAGCTGCCGAGGAGGGACAGCTTAAAAACAAGCACTCCTGGTCAGGCAGCGAGCAGCCTTTTACCTGTACGGTAAAACAGTGCTGTGAGCTTCTGCTTCAGCTCGGTCCTGAGAGAAAAGCAAGAAGTGCTTTTTCCCCTTGCAAAAGAGGAGGGGGGAAAAAAAAAAGCGACCCACCTTGCCATGCCCCAGCAAAGCCCAAAGCCAGCCCTCTCCTCCCCGCCGGGCTTTTATTGCCTCCCCAGCTCATCGGTCCGGCTGGGGGCAGCTGTTTGCCCAGAGCTGGGATTTGGCTGCGGTTACTGAGCGCACCCAGCCCCAAAGCGGCTCTGAGCTGATCCACCTACAGCAGGGATGTGCATTAATGACCCCGGGCTTCCGCAGCCATCCTTGCATAAGTGCAAGGAGCTCTAGGACAGGAGAAAGACTCCGCTGACCAAAAAGGCACCACCAGCCTTTTTGAGGCTTGTGAGATGTGGTGAATGACTAACAAAAATGTGAACCTTAAGGGCTTTTTCCCACCTGCACCTTTGCGGCCAGCGCCTCTGCCCGTCTCCGCTCAGCCGCGGTACCCAGGTGCCTGGCATCCATCAGGATCCGCAGCATCCCCGGCCCTTTGCTTTTGTAGTTTGTTTGTTTGTTTGCGCTTGCTTGTCAGCTCCCCTTCCACCGGCATCCCAGATGAGAGCAGATTGCATGCTAATAAATTCTGGATTGGCAGCCGCAGCCGGAGACAGGGAAAAGCCGCTTGAATTACAAAGGGAGCTTCGCTTCTGCACCTGGAGCTGCTTCCCAGCCCAAGTTCCCTCCCCTGGGGCAGTGATGCTGCGCCCTGGGGCCACTGCGGCCGGTGGCGGAGGCAGGGGATGGGCAGGGAAGGCAGGAGGTGGGATGCAGGGAGCGGGATGAAAGAGAAGCAGGTGATGGGGCTTGGACCACGATAACGGCGTTCACGCTGCAAACGGCCTGGCTGTGCCCCGTGCCCGTATGGGCGCATATGCTGCCGCCCGCCTCCACGGCACACACAGAGCCAGCGCAGCCCGGGTCACTCAGAGAGCATCCCCGGGCCCCCGCCAGCACCGGGATCCAACAGCAAAGATTAGGGCTGTTTCCTTTTCTTCCGCAAGGAGTGTAATCCCCCCTTTGAAAGGCGCATCCTCCGCTTGATGCTTCCTGACATTAATATTATCATCTCCAACCAGCCGCAGAGCCCAGCTGTCGCCTGCGATTAGGGCACTGACACAGATCGGTGCAAGATTTCACAAGCGTCTCATTACCGCTGACTCTGGTTCTGCACGGTTTATATAACTCATCTTGCATAAACCTGTCACCGGCGGGAGCTGCTCCGCCGCTCGGCCCCGGTGCATGCTGATGAGGGGCGGCCGAAGGGGGATGAAGGCTGCTGGGCCCCCCCATCCCCGCACCGCTGAGCCCCCTCCAGCTCAGGTCCTTTCAAGGAGGTTTTTCTCCCTCCGGAGCAGCCGGTTCCCACGCCGGGCAGCGTGCAGCGGGTGCTATGGGATGGCAGAGTGGTTACGCTGGCACGGCAGCATCTCCCAGGGGCATGTCGCAGGTCCGGGAGGGGTGAAAGACCCCCGGACCCCCCCCCAGCATCCCCAGCATCCCAGGTTTGCTGGAGAGCCGTGGATGGAGGGGCTCCTGCAGCGAAACACAACCTGCTCCAAAAAGCAGCCCCCAGCGGGGCCAGGGCATGCTGAGCCGCACGCTAATGCTCTCACCCGTCCTAATTGCACAGGCAGGGGAGATCTTAGGAGGCAGAATGTAATTACCGCGGCTGGAGCCGGGCCAGGGCTTTGCGGTGAGCGTGGGGACTCTTTCAGAAAGCGCCGTGGGTTCATTAATGGCCTCAAACAGGCAGGAGCTCGCCGTTTGCCGGTGGTGGGGTGGGTTTTTTGTGTGTGGCTCGTCGGAGAGCTGCTGCCTCCAGCAGCATGGTGGCTCCCGAGCTCTGCCGCACGGTTTCGGCTCCACTCGCCCTGCGCGGGGACATGTGGCACCGCTGGCCTTGCACCCCGTGCTGGGGACTGGGATGCCCCCCGATGCAAAGCCCCCTCCGCACCCCTCTGCTGTGAAGGGAGGGCGTAAGGGAGGGTTTTCCCCAGCTCTCTTCATTGCTGCTCATCCTCACTTTGCAGATGCAGCGTCCTGGGGGCTGTGGCACAGGCACGCGGCCTCCGAGAGCAGGATCGAGCGCTGTCGCTGGGTGCTCACACGCAACAGGACCTGTCCCCCAGCTCTGGTGGCTTGCACATGGGGTTCAAGCTGACTGCAGCAACGTGTGCCCAATTTCAGGGCCTTTCTGCCCTGCAGAAGCACCAGGGTGGCAATCCGTCCCTGCGAGGCTGCTGGCATCCCCTCCCCGCGTCCCCCTTTCCCTGGTCTTTCAGGGGGGATTTTGCAGGGGACTTTCAGGTCCCCGTGCATCCCATCGCATTGGCGTGGGCGTCCTGGGCCCCAGCAGGGACCGGCAGGATGATGGGTGCTGGGTGACCCAGCGTCAGGCACGGGGCTCGAGGGTCCCACTCCTACATCACGGCTGCAGAAACCCCGCTGCGTGGCTCCAGCCCTTCCCCGGGCAGGAGCAGAGCTCGCAATGTGACCCTGGTCCCCACAGGGCTCATCAGCGATGCCAGCAGAAACAGCGTTGCCTCCCTGCAATTAATCAGAGGAGCTATTTGTAAATGAAGACAACCGCTGCTCATCAGCTGGAAAACGCCTCTGCCGCTCCTCTCGCCAGGCGTGAGCTGGTGAGCCGAGAGCGGCAGACAGTTAAAATGAGGTGCCTCGGATTTCTCTCATGGCTGGGTCTTTTTTCCCCTATTTTCAAACATTTCGTGTTTCAACCTTCCCCCTGAGCTCCCAGCCCATGTGCTGGGGGGTGTTTTGCTGGCGGCTCCATCTCGGGTGATGCTGAACCCGTACGGTTCCTGCGCAGGAGCCGTTTGGGGTGTGCAAAAGCCTGTGCCGGGGCTTGTGCCTCGCTGCTCCCCCTTAATCCCTCTCCGCGTAGCCAGGCGTGCGTAGCCGTGTGTTTGCCGTATCCGTTACCGGCAACATTTGGGATCAGGTGCCCGGTGAACAAAAGAGCTTCATGAAATCCGAGCTCACCTAGTTGCTATGTAATTATTTCCACGCTACCTAAGCGATAGGTGGGGAATTCATTCTCCTGCCAGTATGTTTATTGTTCCCAGACACCTTCGTGCCACAGATGCCAGAGCACGCTTGCCACGGACAGAACGGCCTAATTAAGAATAAATCATTAACGATGAGCCCTGCCCTGCTAACAAGGGGAGGGCTAAGCTCCAGGTTGGCTCCTCCGAGTGCTGCCCTTGCCCTGCTCCACGCCGGGAGGGACGCGGCGCTGGTTTAGCTGCACGCAAAGGTCCCGTGCACGCTCCGTGGGCACGCACGCCGGTCCTGCCCCCTCGGATTCCTGCTCCCCCTTCCTCTGTGCCCCTCTTCCCCCTCCTGCTCCGCTCACCCCGACACAGGGAGCAGCGTCGCTGTTAGAGCACGCATCGTGTGACATCTATTCAAAACACCCGGCCCTGGCCTTGTCATTAAATGCAAATGCTGGGGAGTAATTGCTGGCAGTAACAGCGAGGAGAGAAAAATGACAGTGAGCCCAGGAGCAGCTATTAGATGGGAAAGTGGAAGGTGCAAACAAAATACGGACCATCAGCCTGCGGTAACACCGCCCGTTTTCCCCCTCCTAACGCCTGGCATAGCCGGTTGGTGGCTGGTCGGGGTTTCTCTTGCCTTGCTCGGGAAGGAGACGGAGGAGAAGAGGGGCTGCATCAAACCACCGTGCCCCGGTGCCCGCTGTGCCCCCGGCGGGGCTGGAGGTGGCCGTGGGCACCCTGTGCCGCTCAGGGTGGCAGCGACCCCTCTTCCCGCTCCGCTTTGGAAGCAAAACTCCCTTTTCCTTGCACCCCGGACCTGCTGGCGGGCAGAGACGGAGGCGAGGTGGGAGCCTCCAGCCTCGTCCCCCGTTTAGCCCCGCTAATCTCTGCTTGTCAGCGCCGCCGAGGCTCTGTCAGCTGCCGGCGAGCGGGGCTGAAATCTGCCTGCTAAATCCGACAGGATAATTAAAACCAGGTAGGGAGATGACTATCAGCTAATTTCTGCGATGCCCTTCCCTCTCCCCCGCTCCCAGTTCACTTGCCATCCCTCCCTGGCAGTCCCTGCCTCCTCCTCCTCTTCCTCTGAGGAAGCAGCCGGGCTCACCAAGGATGCTATGGGGCTGGGGGGTCTCCGTGTGCCCCCGTCCCCTCCCCGTGCAGCGCAGGGACCCTTCCAGCCATCTCCGAGGCTCCTCTCCAGCCCTGCCAGGCTGCAGGAGCAAATTCTCCAGGGGAAGAGCAACATTGCAATCAATTAGAGGCATAAAAAAAGATAATTTTATCAATGGAGAAATCCGAGGCAGGGAGGTGGGATTTTCTGTTCTGGGTAATGGGAGCATCATGTCTCCAATTAAAGTTTGGAGGATTCATCTCGGAGCCGGGGCCCGTCAGAAGCTGACATTTATTAGGCTGTCAAAGTCAATCTCTTTCAAGAGCTGCTTCCCCAAGCACCTCGGATTATGTATCATTTATGCCTTTTCCATCGGGGCACCCACTTTTGGGTGGGTTTTTTGGTTTACATCTTGTTTCGTTTCCCCTAACAGGAAAGAAACCCAGTGGCACAAACTGATCTCATTTCCCGAAAGCTATTTCTGATTAATTATCGTTATTGCTATGCACAGAAACCTGGAGCAAAGATCAGGGCTTCCTCACGCTTGGTGCGGTGCAGACACAAGCTGCAAAGGGACCGGGGTCTCTCCTGGGTGATCGGAGGGGCAGCCGGCTGGCAAGCCAGGGGACGCAGGCTGGGACGCTCCGGGCTGCGCTGGGAATGTGGGATGTCCCAAAAACAGGGCCGTGGAGGGATGCTGCCGCCCCGGCTGCGCCTGCACCGCACCTCGCTCGAGAGGGATTTCGGCGTTGCCGGCTTGGGATGCAGGCAGAGCTACAGGCTCCCACCCGGGAGACCTGCCAGCCTCTCGCTCACCTTCTGGATGCTCCAGAGATACAAACAAGTACGGAGCAGCGGATGCTGTCAGTTTAATTGATCATGGCAAGGGCTGGCACCGGCGGCAGCGTCTCGTTACCTGCCACGTGCGCAGCGGACGGGTGACAGGAGGCTTTGTCGTACGCACGTCTCCAGCCAGGACTATTTTTGCTCCCCTCTCGGTTCCAGCGAGGGAGGGGTGTTTTCTCTTGATCTCCTTCAATGTACCTGGCAAAGAGGGGGGAAATAAAGCCTCCTTCGTGCCTGCCTGCCAGTCCCGCATCCCAGGGGGGTCAGCTCTGCTCCCCAGCCAGCGCCAGCGGTGTCAGCCTCCCCGGGGAGAGGCAGCCGGATTGACGGCTCCGTCTCCTTTCATTGCTCGACGCCGGGAGAAGAACTATTTTTATCATCTCCTTTCACTGCTCCCAGCTCCCCTACCTGTGCGAAGGGATGGGAGGGGTTTTAAACAGAGCTTTTATCCCGATCCCAGGATGTGCTTTGAATCCTTTCACCCCGTTTTCGCCCTGTCCCGCTGCGTTCTGCCTGGGGATGTCTCAGGGCTCTGCAGCTCTCAGCGTGCGCCATCCCGTATCGATCCCTCCTGCCCCTGTCTGAGCCTCTCTGTCCCGGTGATTTATCAGGCTGGTTTGGAGATGGGAATGTGGTGTCTCTCGCTGAGCCTGACCCTCTTTAGCATCCCTGGGGAGGCTCCGCGGAGCGGGAGCGGCTGCCTAAGGTTCCCCCTGCCCTGGTGCCGGTGAGGAGGGGGCTCCAGGGCTGAGCCCCCCAGGAGACCGGGACTCGTGAGCCTTTGCCTCCCGCAGCACCCAGCCCTCGCCTGCCGCTGCAAATGAGCCTGATCAGATGCCCTGTTACTGGAATTCAGGCTCCTCGGAGCTGCCTGGACAGGGTTATTACAGGATATTATACAGACCATTTGCATGGCCACCTCCAGGTCATTTCGATCACTTTAAGCTACTTATCTGCCCATTTTCTTCCCCATAATATTTGCCTAATTCGATTACTCTGCAGCCTCAGCATGCTGCAGTGAAATAATCAGGAGATATTACCCAGAGCAAGTCAACTGGATCCACGTTTCCAGCTGCTTCTCTCCCCAGCCGCCTCGCCCGTGGGGCTCTGCGCCTGCCCTTGCTCGGGGACACCGGGGACAGCCCCGGGACCCGTCCCCATCGCCGCTGTGCTCCGTGCAAAGGGCAAGGACTCTCTGTGGCCAAACATCACAGCCTGCCTGTCCCCCGTCTGTCTGTCCCATCACAGCCCTCTGTCCTTCACCCCCATCTCACTGCAAACCGAGCTGTTCCCGGCATGCTGCAACGTGTGCCCCGGGACTTGTCCCCTCCTGCTGCTCGGGACTTGGGGCTTTTTGAAAAAGGAAAAAGGGAAAAAGGGAAAAAGGGCTTTTTGGCCGCCAGCCTCGGCTCTCTGTGGCTGCGTGGGTGCTCGCCTCTGCCCTTGCATCTGTCCAGAAAGCGAGCCCGGAAACGCCGCAGCCTGGGAGAAGAGCCTCGCTGCTCCCAGCCCATCAGCGCAGCCTTTCCCGGAGTGCTTTACCTACCCGCTAAGCACAGAGCTCCTTTGTGTAATGACCTGTTTGCAGAGAATCAGCAGGCTTTGCCCAGCCGCCTACCGCCTCCGAGCCGTGGGCTCCTGCCGGAGCCACCCTCCAGCGAGATGCCAGCCCGTGCCCGAGGTGCAGGCACCCACATCTCACTCCGGAGGATGCTGATGCCCCAATTTCAGGCCAAACGGGAGGGTTTGGGCACCAAAGTCCCGGAGCCGAGCGGGAGCTGGGCTGCAGGGAGGGGAGGCGATGCTGCTGCCAAGAGCGGTGCTCCCAGCCGTGCCCTTGCAATGGCTTTCGGGGCAGGCAGCAGGGTGAGATGCCCAGAGGAGGAGGACCAAGGGCAAGCCAAGGGGAGAGGAGAAGAGGCTGAAGCACAGAGGGGATGGGAGAAGGGAGCTGCTGGCCCTCCCCAGCCAAAGCCCCTTGACACAGCTTGGAGCTGGAGGAGCCAAATCCGCTTCCAGGCTTGTTTCAGCCACGGCAGCTCCAGGGGGAGCCCTGGCAGGCCAATCAATGCCAGGCCACTAACGAGAGGCCCTGAGTTAATTGGCAGGAGCGGCTGCCTAAATGAAGATTCAGTATGCGCAGGAGGAGCTGGGGAATGGCCTGTTTTCGGAGCTGGGCACATCCAATTTGTGCCTGCAGCAGCCTTGGGAAGCTCAATTAAGCCGTCCCTGGCCTTTCTAATCAAGCCCACCCCTGTGTCCCCACGGGGCTGGGGAGGGGGGTGCAGGCAGCACGGGCAGCAGGGCCATGCCCGGGCGCTGGCTGGGGCAGCGGGATGGAGATGCCATCGTGGGAGCGTGCCCCATGCCTCCCCGAGGAGCAAGTGCAGATCAGCGCTTTGCTGAGCTGGTTTGATCCCGGCAAACTCCATGTAAGAACTTGCCTGGCTCCTGAAATACCCAGCTCCGTGGCTCCGGGGAGCCTCAGCCTCCCTCCCTGCCTTCAGCCCTCCTGCGTGCCACCCCTGCCCCTTCCCAAGGCAGAAAAGGACGCAGGAGCCCCTCCGAGGTGCCCGAGCTTTCCTCCAGCGCATGTGTGAGGACTCACTTCTGCAGTGCTCCACGGAGAGGTCGGGATGCGGAGCTGAGCCTGGGGATGCTCAGCCAGCTCCCGTGCCCACGCCGCGGCGGCTGCAAGAAAACAGCAGCGGCACACGAGATGTCTCAAAACCCAGCACGTCCACCACGGAGCTGCCATCGGGACCAAAGGGGAAAGCTCTCTTCTCCTGGAGAGAAAAAGTCATTTTGGGGGGCCCTGTGCGTGCAGCTCTGCCGTGCAGCACCTCCCTGCCATGGGCTTAATGGGGAGCGGCAGATGCGCGGTGCTGGTTAATAGACCCTGACCCGGCTGGCTGCGGGGTGGCATTGCCAGCTTCGAGTGCCTCCATCCACCCCGGAGGCTGACCCTCCTGCCGTCTCGGCGGCGGGGTGCCAGCTCTACCTGCCACGCTGGTGGCAGACGGGTGATGGAGGCAGTTTTGCTGCTCGGTGCCAGGTTCGGGCACCGGGCAGGAGGATTTGCTCCACTCAGAAGTGTGGGTTGGTGCCTGGGGACCAGCCCGGCAAGGTGCTGGGCATTGCTGAGCTGATCTGCCCCACCAAAGCCTTATAAACCCCCCGGGGTGGGCTTGTTAGTTTGTGCAGGCTCATGAAATGCAAACCCTTTCCACCAGGTCCCCGGAGCCGCAGCGGTTTGCTGCTGGGTGGTGGGTGGCCGACTCCTCTGGCCCTGCATCCCTGTGCAGCTGGGGCTCACGGCATCCCGGGGGATTTCTCCCTTCTCCCTCGGGTGTGAGACGAGCTCCTGCAGAGCCAGGCGTTCTGCCGTGCCCCGGTTATCCAGGAGGCTGAAGCAACCCAGAAAAACACCGTGCTGATGCTGCCCGCTCTGCAGAGGTGGCTGAGCCCTCCGCATGCCGGTGCCAGCACTGCTGGACGTGTTTTTAATAAGCTCTGGTTTCAACACCAGGTTTGCATCTGCCTGCCCTGCCCAGCGCTCCCCGCGCCGAGCACCAGGACTCTCCCCTGCACCTCTGCCGGGGCAGGCAGCGACGCTCTGCCGGAGGCGGCTGCGTTTCCCTGCCTTCGCAGCTTATTAGTATTTTGTTATTATTATTTGGCTTATAAATAAAAAATGCATGCTCTCCTTCGCAGAGAGATAGCGGGGTTCCTGGAAGAGAGAGGCTTTTTTTTTTTTTGATGGTGCTTGAAACGGCTTTCCCAAGGGAGGCTGGCTTTGAGCTGGCAGGATCTGCTTCTCAGAGAGGGTTTTGATTATTTGGAGTATTATCATTGTTCTTTGCACCCTCTTGTCCTCCTTGATGTTCCTCAGAGGAACCAAGGAGTAAATGACAGTGAGACGTGTACTCGGTCTGCTTTGCAAACACCGTGCGCGTCCGTGCCTGCGCACACGAGCTGCGGGGTGCAGAGGCATCGCTCCACTGAAAGGGAAGCATTTTTCCAGGGTGAAAGCATCCCTAGAAGGGGTCCCCTGCCCAGCACCCCCGGTGATGCTGGGCCAGGGTGCCCCGCTCGGATGGAGATGGGGATGGGGATGGGTGCCTCGGGCTCTTCCCCAGGGTGGGAGCCTGCAGCTGGAGCTCCCCTGCGCTCGGCCGAGTTCTCCCTTGCTGTGGTGGGTCTCCCCAGGAGTTTCATGGGGATTATTTTCCCCTGCGACCGCCGTTAAGAGCAGCCCCGAGGAGCAGGAGAAGCGGCTCCCAGCAGCCGAGCAGCAGCACCAGGGATTTGTCCCACGGAGGCAGAGGAAGGCTGGGACCAGCAACAGCCCCCGGTGCTCCCTGGGGCCAGCACACACCTCTCCTGCCTGCGCTTGGGAAGGGATCGCCTTCATTAAATGCTGCTCACCCCTCAGGATCTGGAGAGCTGTAAGCCAGCCTGCGCTGGCCCGTATTTAGTATTTCAATGACAGAGAGCTGCGTGGGGCTGGGAGAGCTGCCTTGCCCCCGCAGCCCCCCGGCTCCCCCCCGGAGCAGAGGTCCTCATTTCCCTCGCCCCGCTATCCTGGCTTGCAGCACTGCAAATGTTATTAATGCACATAAAAATATCCGTAATTAAGCTCGGCTTCCAATGCCAAGGAAAATGAAAGCAGTAAATCCCAGGGAGGAGGAGGGGGGGGGCAGCTGGCTGGGGCTGTGCTCAGGGTCGCTGCCTCGGGGGCACGGACACTCACCCCTAGTTCTGCCGCAGCCCCCCCGGGCACGGACAGCCCCTTGGCAATGTCCCTTGGGGCTCCCTGTCACCCCAGAGCTGCCTGCAGACATCTGGAAGGTGTTTGCCTGTGAAACATCGTGCCCACGAGGAGCAAAAGCTGGCTGCAGAGAAAAAGTCGCTGCAAGTGCCTTGGCCAGCGTGAAAAAGCCTGGAGTGACAGGTAGCGATCAGCGCGGGGAAGGATGCTCCTGACATCAGTCTGGAGGAGAGCGGTGCTATAAATACGCCTGCTGACACAGCAAGCAGGGCTCGGAGTGGGAGAGAGAGACAATAAAAATAATCAAGGGACTTGGGGATATTGCCAGGGACCTGAGGGACAAGCCATGACAGCGGAGCGGGGAATGGCTTTGGACATCTCCTGCGATGTTTTCCCAGGGGTCTGTCCCCTCTGCATGCTCCGATGTCTAACAGCGGCGTTGCACCTTCTGCCGCAGCCTTTCCCGCGGCAGGGACGCCCATCCCAGCTCTCTCGTCTATCCCCCAGCCTGTTTTACGAAACGTGTGGGGTTTCTTCACGCTCTTCCCAGCCCGACAGCCGAGGCAGCGTTTGCCTCTCGGTGCCAGGCTGCCGGGGAGGTGGGAGGGCTGCCAGATGCTGGCAAGGAGCAGGCATCCATGTCTGCACGGGACGGGGAGCCTCGCCTGGCACCCAGGGACCACTCTCCAGTGGATGCAGAAACATCTGGCGCGCACCTGCGGCAAAGCCTGTGCTCTCCCATCCCTCCCAGTCCCCCCACACCGGCAGCAAAGGGCCCTGCGTCCCACCCTGATCGTGTGCCAGACGTGACAAGGGGAGCATCCCACAACCTCTGCACCGCTCGGGGCAGAGAGAAGGCAAAGCCGCTCCTGAAGAAGGCAACGTGGCCCCGGCACCCCCCGCCTCCCACCGCCCCCACGGCTTTCCTAATGGAGCAATTTGTCCTTTCCTGCCGCGGGAATTGCAGCGCAGTTGTGCTGTGCCGGCAGTCAGAAACACCCGGTGACGGCAGTGGGCTTGCTGAGATTTCATTGCTCTTTAACCTGCTGCTTTGTTTTTTCCCCCAGTTACCTCTTCCCCCTCCCTCGTACCACCGAGAAAGGGAGACATGCCCTGTGCCGCGTCTCTGGTTTCCTCCTGGCCATCCCTTTGGTTGCTTTTATCCCTGTCTCTGCTTCTTTCCCAAGATTTAAGTTATCCTTAACAGTTCGTAAAGCCACAAAGCTGCAATTTCAAGCTCCCATTGCTCGGCCGCACCTTGCAGAGGCTTGTCTTGGATGGAGGGAGGAGCAGGGGATGCTGCTTTAGAAGAGGGTGTGTTTGGGAGCAAAGATTGAAGAATACCCTTTTAAATGACACCGAATTCTGGGACTGTGCCTGCAGAGATGCACCGAGCATCATCTGCACTTCAGCAAAGCCATTCTGTCCCCAGAAATTAGGAGAGGGGACAGGGAAGAGCTGGCATTCCCAAAATCTCCGATGGCTCACGGCACAGAGCACCCTGACCCAGCCGCTCTGCTCCCCTGCCCTCGGCGCTGCCAGGTTGTGGTTATCAGCAGCTTCACCGGGGTTTTTGGTGGCCAACCCTGGGCTCCATCCCCAGCCCAGCCGCTGCAGAAACCAGCAGTGCTCCCCGTGCCTCCATCCCTTCCCTTGCTACCCGCTTTGTCTTGGAGCCTTGGCGTCTTTGGAGGAGGATGCATGGAGAGGGTCCCCCAAGGGGAACGGGAACGTGGCGGGGACGTGACACCTCCTGGGACCCTGCTTGCAGCACGGGAGGATGGGGTTAGCCGTGCATCGCCCTTGCTGCCCGTGCCGACAGCCTGGCTGGGCGCCCGCGTGCTTAGCTCGCCCTTCGTGCCCGGGCCGACGCGGGGCCATCTGCCCGCCTGCCCGACGGCCAAGAGGGGCGGCTGCCAGCGTGCCGGCTGCCAGTGCAGTGCCGGGCAGAGCAGGGAAGGGGACCCGCGCCGTGCAGCGAGGCTGAGCCCAGCCCGGCAGCAGCTCCCCGCGTCCCCCAAGGATGCACGGGCACGTGCCGCAGGGACCCCTGCCCTGCCTGCGGCCGGGACCCCCTCCGGAGCACATCTCTGCTGCCTGCACTGCCTGCACTGCGAGCGCACTGATATATAGGAATTTAATGCTGTTTCCTGACGTGGGCCCCGGTCCTGTTAATCCACTTGAGCAGCGAAGGCACGGGAAGCATCAGCCAAGGATGCCGTACCCACGCCAGCGCTCCCTGCCCCGTGCAGACCACAGCAATTACTCATTTAACATCCAGAGAGTGGATGGAAATCTCATTGCCCGGGACCAGGGAGCGCGGGGGCGGGAGGGGGCCGCCCAGCCCGGGCTCCTGAGCTTTTAGTAAAACTCAATTTGCTTCATTGCCTGATTAGGGCTGAGTGCGTGACACTGGAACCAGCCCTCATTACCCTGCTTTTCCCCACGTCATTCCCAGAGCATCTGAAAAGCCCCTTTTCTCCTCTCTGCCTTCGCCTCCGTCCCTGCGACCTTCGTCTGATGGGAACGAGGAGCTGCTTGCACATGGGGGGTCTGTCACTGTCCCAGGAGGGTCCCGGGCTAAAATCCACGGTGTCCCCAGGCTGATGTGCCCAGCACATCCACCCCGTGGGGCTCCAGGGCTGGGAGCCTGCGCTCAGAGGCTAAGGAGAGAGCAGAGTAAAACAAATATGTTCCTTCACGAGAAAATCCCCAACCGTTTCCCTTTCAGCTCGGCGTCTCGCTCAGGTGCCGTGGGGTTTTATTTAAATGTCAGCTGTAATTTGGGGCTGCGGAGGCTGACGAGTGTGTGAGCATGAGACCTGACAGCTCGGCTCCACGCGTCCCGAATGGAGCTGGCTGGGCTGATGTGTCCCTCCGAGTGCCACCAGCTGAATTGCTCTGCCCCGTGCGGGTCACTGCAAACTCCAAAAAACTCACGGAGAGGAGGAGAGCGGCTGCAGCATCCCCTGAGCAGACCATGGGGCATGGTGACCCAGCATCGCTGACGGCACCTTCCAGCTCCTGACCCTGGGACACCCCCAAGCACCGGTGGGACTTGTCCCCTGTCCCTGGCCTCGCTGCCACCCCAGCCTCCTCGATGCAGAGGCTGCATTTTAGGGATAACCTGACTGTGGTTGGAAATCCCCGGCAGAGCAGGACCTGCTCCTTCCCACAGCCCATGCGCTCGGTGCGGGGCACGTAGGCAGATCCGCTGCCTGCATGGCAGCTCGCGGCATCGATCGGTGCCGTCAGCGTGCCGGATGGGGCCCCGCGCTGGAGCATTCAATTAGCAGGGAGAAACATGTCCTCCCTGAACTATCGCTTTCTCGCTGGCAGGACAGAGCTGGGAACGGGATCGATAGGGCTGACGGCTGTCACCACGGCGCTCTCGTTAGAGAGAGCTACAAAACGAGTGGAGGTCGGGGTACCGGAGGAGCTGCTGGCTAAAGCTGGCTGGTGAGGCTCTCCGGTCCGGCAGGTTCGGGACCTGACAACCGGCCCCGTGTTTATTCAGAGGGGTCAAAGTGGGATTTGGCATCGCCTGGGCTCCTTTTGGTTCAGTGCCTCTGCAGGTACCACTTCTTCCCCCCGTGACCCCCAGACACCAGTGGACAGGGAGGCAGGCAGGGGAAGGGGCTGGTTTCCCCAGCAGAGGTTGAAGAGGGGGAATCAGCTGGGAAAACAGCAGCGAGGGGAAAAAACAGCCTCTGCTTTGCATGTAGCTGTCGGGGTCCATCACTGTCGGGGTGTTGTAAGGACTCCTGTAGCCGGTGGCTACGAGCTGGCTGCTGTCAGCAGTCCTGCAAACGTGATCCCCAAGGAGACACCCGGAGGGAGTGAAAGCGTGACTGTCTGTGCCAGGGTGAGCCCCGAAGGCACCGGCGGATTCAGCCCCTGGGGATCGGCTCTTTGAGGGCACCCTGAAGGCGAAAACCCCGGTCAGACGCAGCGTTTGAAGGAGGATGGAGACGCAGGGCTTCCCCAGCAGCAGATGAGCGTTTTGCACAGTGAGGAGCAATGCAGCCTTCCCCCGTGGGTGCCCGGCGCTACGTCCATGGTTTTGCATGAGCAAATTTTACATGCATGAAGCAAATGTGCCCACAATGACCCAGGACGTGGCAGCCCTGCTCCCTCCACAGCAAGGCTCGGGCAGCCCCTTGCATGAGTTCCTTTTCCCCTTGTTAAAAAATAGGATAAAATAGAGCCCCATCGGCAAGGGGGGAAAACAAATGGGCCAAATCCCCGGGCCTTGGAGCTAAAAGGCACTGAACAAATGGAGCACGCCCGCGGCGCCTGGGAAGTTATGTGCCGGTGGTACCTGCGTGGCCGCCCTGCCGTAACGTAGTGCTCTGGCAGCGCGGCTGAGTTATGGGGCATTTGGCGCAGGGCCTGGCTCCCATCACTCACAGCCCCTGCGGAAAACCCTCCAGCGGGCGCTGCGGGAGGTGCTGAGCGAGGGCTGGGGGTCGCGGGCAGCCCCAGGTCGGGCGGCCGGTGCTGCGCTGCAGGGAACTCGGTTTGCTGCACGGCCTGGGCAGGCAAAGCCCTGACCTGGGAACTTCCAGCCCCGAACTGGGCTCTGCGGCTCGGGGAGCTGATGTGCTGGTCCCGCTCTGCCCCTGGGCTGCAGGGCTCCCCGGGACTGGGCGCCGAGGCGAGGTCCTGCCTTCCAGCCGTCCCACGTGGGACCCTGCAAACCCCCGGAGGTGCAATAACGCCTGCGTGGGACCCGGATTGGTGCTGAGCCCTGAAATACAGCATCTGCTTGGAGAGCAGAGCCAGGAGAGGGGAACAGCATCCCTGTGAGCCCCGGCCATCCAGGCAGGGACGTGCCCTCACCCCCTTGGCTAGGCACCCCCCTGCCCGACCCCTGCCCTGCCTGTGCACCAGCCGAGGGCAGAAACCCGGCACAAAGCCGGGGACCCTGGGTCACCCCCTCACTGCCCGGGAGGTGCTCATGCTCTTCTCATAGCTGTCGGGACTAGAAGAAGACAAGGAGTGTTGGGGAGAGCTCCGAGGCTGGTCCTGCCCCCCATGGATTACACCATTAATGCCTAATCCATCACTTTAACAACTTTGACTCCCATTAACGTGGTAACGCTTTGCAGAATTAAAGTCAGAAGTCAAGAGGGTAAGCAAATCCAACTCGTATTAATGGGACTTAAACAGGAGGAGGGGAGAAATCCTCCAGTCAAATTTATCAATTTCTGTGCAGAAACAAAGGCCAGCTGGAGGAGAGCTGTCCCGACCCGCAGAGAGGTCTCCTCCCCGCCGCTGCCGAGGGGATGCTCGAGCCGCCGGGAGTGGGATCCTCTGGAAGTGGAAGAGAATTTGGGGAGAGGAGCAGCAGCCCATGTCTGCCATCCGTCGCCCCTCACCCCGAACATGCCCGGCCCCGCCGAAGGCAATAGAAAGCACCAGAGCAACGGGCAGCAGCGCAGGCAGCCGGCGCCAGCCCAGCCGCTGTGTTTCTGTAATCGGCTTTGGCGATTAGCGTTGTCATTTCACAAAGGGTCTGAATTTGCCCAGTGCTGTGGCATAATAAAGTTGTTGGTTCTGTTGTTTTTGGTTTGTTTTTTTTTTTTTTCCCCTAGGCATAAATATTTGCAGGGTTGTATCGGTGCTCAATCCTCTCCCCTGGCACGATGGTCCCTTGCAGGTGTCCCTTGGCCCCAAAGACCTCTGCCTCCCATCCTCCTCCCTCCATGCCTCCCTTCTCCCTGCGACCGAGACCAGCAGCTCATCAATGGCCGCACAGCTTCGCTCCAGACAGAGCCCTCTTTGTGCTGCCAGGGCTGCGGAAGGGAAAGCCCCGCGCGTGCCCCCACAAAGCTGCCGGGGGAAGAGCCGCCTCCGCCATCCCACCCAGCTCCCCTTCTCCTAAAGGAGAGTGCAGCCCCCCCGCCCCCAAAACAGGGGCTGGAGGCTGGTCGGTGTGATGCTTCCCGCGCCGAGCCCCTGATTTAAGGAGCTCCCGGTGACACAGGCTGTAAATTCCCCTGGAATAAATTCTAAATGAGAGGCCAGGTAGCTGGCTGCTCCTGATAAAGCTGGAGCTGGGATGCGCTACCATCAGTGTCTGCAGTGGGAGCGCTGCTGGGATTAACCCCATGGGACGCGGGGCTCCATGTCCCTGCCCAGCCCCTCCGTCAGGTGGCTGCTGTGGCCGTGCTAATAAATGTGCTGCTGTAGCTTGGGCAATTAAAGAAGGGTGCTTTCCCATTAGATCCCGCGGTCCCTGGCACTGGCCGGGTGCTCATCCGGGGGACAAGCCATGGCTGGGGGTGCTCATGTGCTCCCCGAGCCCCTCCGCCCTGCCTGGGGACAGGGACAGGGACAGGGACAGCGACAGGGACAGGGACAGGGCACACGGAGTCCTGGAGGGTTTGGGATGGGGTTGGCTGGACATTGCCCATGGGAGCAGGCGGGGACACCCATCCCGTGGGGCTCCTGCACCACCCGGGGCCAAAGCCGGCCGGGAAGCCCAAAGCTGCCTCGGCTAAAAGCAGCAGCAGCCTCGGGGGGGGGCGCGGGGGGCAGGGGTCTCTGCTGGCCTCTTTGCACATTAAGGAAACAAAATGCAGGGAAACCCCAGGTTTGAAGCTGTGCCTCTCCCTCCTGGGGACAGCTGTGGGGACAAAAGTCCTCAGATGTCACCGCGATGGGGGCTGAGTGATCCTTCCCTGCCGACACTGCCCAGCCTTGAGCCTGGGAAGGCAGGAGAGGGAGACAGCGGTGAGGCCGAAGAGCGGAGAGAAGAGAGGAGAGCAGTTCCCTCTTCTGGCCAAGGAAATCCTTTCCCTCTGCTCGCTCCGAGAGGGCATTAACGCAGGTATTAACGCACGTATTAGCGCAGGTATTAACGCAGGTATTAACGCACGTATTTGCCTTCCTGAGGAAGAGGCAGAGGTGCCTGGTGAAGGGCCAGAGCTCTGCGGGTGTTCCTGCTGCTGGGATCCCGTCCCCGGCACAGGCGGGGATGAGCACAGGCACAAAGGGGAGAGAGGAACGGCGGCTTCTTTGCATTGGGACTGGCACTTTTGGCTCGTCTTACTGCAGGAAGACAAGTGTAACACCCAGTGCAACGAGCCACTCCGAGACCTGACAAAATTAAAGCGATGCCGGGCAGCTAAGGACACTACTTTTCACTGCTGTCTCCATTTAGGCTCTGTGAAAGCACAGTAACAACCTGCTAAGTCAAAGTCTATGTGTTTTGGTTTTTTTTTTTTTTAAAGAGAAGGCAAGCCAGGGAGACCAAAGAGCAGGAAAAGAATAGGACGGGGAAGGATGTTGTTAAATGGGAAGCCTCACTAATGCGTATTGCTCTGACCTGCTGTTTGTCGTCCCCCCCTTTCTTTCTGTCTGAATCTTTACTCAAAGAGCAGCGTGATGCTGCGCGCTGTTTGCCAAGGCAATGTGCCAGCCGATTTCTCGAAGCCCCTTGCTCCAGAGACAAGGCTATGTGAACTGGGGGAGGCTCGGCACGGTGCCCCCCTGGCCCCGAGGTGCAGAGCGCACGCTGCCTATGGGGCTTAGCAAAGTGGGGCTGCTCCCCCCGGCTCCCCTCCTGCTCCTGAGGCCCCGTATTGCATTGAGGCGAATGCAGCAGAGCATCCTACCCCGTGCTGCTCATGACCTTCACGTGTCCGGGGCCAAGACCCCCACATCGCTGGCGCTTGTAGGGTCCTGACCCCAAGTCAGGGACAGAGAGAGGGGCAAGAGGCTCCATGAGCTTGCGCAGGGCTGGGAGGAGGAGGAGGAGGAGGCCGGGAGAGCTGCACCATGCCGCTGCAGCGAGGACCCTGCCCGCTCGCAAGGGCCGGGGAGCGGCAGAGGGGTCAGGGCGGTGGGGACCCCCGCTCCCAGCCCCGGTGGTGGGCAGAAGGGCTGGGTGCCGGGAAGGGCTGAGCAAGGTGCTGCTGCCTGGGAAGCCGGGCTGCCTGCGGAGCCTCAGACGTGAATGAATAATTCCCCCGGCTGGATGTGCGTGCGTGCACATGTGCGTGTGTGTGTGTGCGATTCCTCCCACACACCCCGGCAGCGGGGAGCGCAGATCAGCTGGTAGGTCCCCGGTTTGGGTGGGCTCCCCTGCCTCCTCCCCCCGCCCCCGGCAGCTGGTGGGGCATTTCACCCACCCGGGGATGAGGCACCCACGTCCCGCTGCCCCTGCGGCCCGACGGGTCCCCCTCTCCCATCCCCATGGTCGGAGCGGGGCGGGGGGCGGCTGGTCCCGGGCGGCCGGGGGTG
>VYZW01033845.1:92611-140035 GCA_013401315.1 Balaeniceps rex
CCGGGGCGCGGAGCCCGGGCGGGGATGCGGGAGGCGGCGGGCCGCGCTGCCCGGCCCAGCGGCTGAGGGCCCCGGCTCCGCGCCGGGCGGAGCGCACCCCCTTCCCTTTTGCAGCCCACCGTCCTCGCCCGGATTTGGCATCTACCTGGCCGCCTTGGGAATTATTCTTTTTTCTTCCCCTCTTTTTTTTTTTTTTTTTTTTTTTTTTTTTTTTTCCTACTAGGTAGATCCTTGTGTTTNATCTTGGCAAACGCCTTCTGCATCGTCCTCTTCGTAGGTGAGTGGCCCCGGCGGGGATGCCGGCAGGCCGGGAGGGCTGCTGTCGCCTGGCCGGGCAGGGTGGCGGAGGTGGCAGCGGTGGCGGAGGTGGCAGAGGTGGCGGAGGTGGCGGAGGTGGCATGGTCCTTCCCCCGGGGGCGAGGGGCTGCGGGGGCTGGAGAGAGGGACCGGCGCTCCTCCGAGCTGGGCACTGCTCGGGTCTCGGTCTGCAGCAGGAGAGGGACAAGGATTTTAACTAAAGGCAACTTTATTTGCCTATTCTCTAGCAAACTGAAAGCCGGGGGGGGGACACACACGAACGCACAACCCCAACCGCCCCATCGGGGCAGCCCCCGCCTCCGGCACCGCGCGGCCGCGATCGCGGTCCAAGGGAGCGGGCAGGATCCGCGATCGGCGGTGCGGCAGCAAAGCCCTCGTCGTCTTTGATCCCCTCTCTCCTTGTCAGCCTACGTGGATTTGCATTTCGGAGGATATCTGCCCCTCTCTCCCCCCCACCCGTGTCTCCCAGCGCCCTCCAGCCGCTGCTGCCGTGGCTGCCGCCCCCCCTCGCCCCCCGCCGTTCCTGCTGGTGAACTCGGCGTGGAGAATCGGTTCGGAAAGTTGAGCTAATTGCATGTGTGTGTGTGCGTGGGGAATTGCTGTCCCCTCTGTTGCAATCCGTGCGTGTTGCTTTAGATCATGTGTGAGTTATTTAGGAGCTCTGTCTCTGCCAGGAAGAAAGCTTAGCATTTCTAGGGCAGCCTCCTACGGAGACGGGGAAGGTGCAGCTGAAAAAGGGGAGAAATCAGAGATCCTGGTGGGTCTGGGGTGAAAAGGAAGCAAATGATCCGGTTTTTCCCTCCTGCGAGGCTGGGTGCACGCAGGACCGTGACTCGGTCGTGTGCCGTGTCGTGCTCCAGATGCCGTTACGGCAGCGCCCGCGCCCCGCTGTCTCTCCACGGGTGCCTGCGTTTGTGTGATCCCCAGCACACTGCAGCAGCGAGCGCTCGGAAAAACTCTGCTGAGCTCGCCTGGGCTGGAGGAGCGTCACCCTGCCTGCGAGGACAGGGAGAAGGGACGGGGAGCTGCTGGGGGAGACTTGAAGGTTGGCCGAGCAAAGCTCCCTCCAGAGCATCCCGCGGTGCGGGGCTGGGGGTGCAGGCAGAGGGACCACCCTGCGCGGGGTGCTTGGCATCCCCGAGGAGGGCTCTGCTCCCTGGATGGAAGCGGGGTGACCGGCTCTTCCTCTCCCCTCCTCCCCATTGTAATACCTGGCTGGCGAGGGGAAGGGGTGCCATGCCGGTGGGGGGATGCTGGTGCCTCACGCGTGGGGTGGGACACAGGGCTGAGTGGTGGGGGGCTGAGCCCCAATTTGGGGTGCCCTTCCCCATGACCTGCCAGCGGTGTGTCGGGGAGCGCCGTGCCAGGGAGTGTCGGGGCAGGGGGGCACAAGCCCTGCCTTCTGAGCCAGAGAGAGCAAGGAGGGATGCTCTGGGGGCGAGGAGGGGGGGACAAGTGGGACGACATCTGGGCAGGGGAGAAGGAAGGGCTCTCCGGCGCTGGCTGGGGGGGTAGCTGGCCGCTGGCCGCTCGTACGCATGTCTGACTCGCTGCTGGACATCTCACGAGCGAGATTCAGGAGGACAGGGACTGCCAAGATGCCCCACCTAAGGCACCCAAACCGTGGTCCACTCGCCCTCGCAGGGGAGGTTGCGTGGAAGCAAGACCCTCTGCCCCCCTTCCCGGGTGCCCCAAACGATTCATGGGCACAGGGGGGGAGGCCGGGCTGTTCCCCCCCCAGCCAGAGGAGCTGCAACACCCCAAGCAGTCATCACCGGGAAGCCGTACCCCCAGACTGAGCATTAGGGATGGGATGCCCAGGGGGCTTCATCCTGCTGCTTTCCGAAGCAGCCCCCCACGACGTGGCCTCGCAGTGAGGAGCCCGGGAGAGCGGGGCTCGGCGCTGAGGAAGCCCAGCTCTCCACATCTGGGCTCTTCTTTCTGATAAGCCGAAAAAGCCCTTTGCTTGGGAGAAAGCGATCGCTGCCACAGCGGCCAGGCTGGCAGGCTGCACGTTCCTGAGCAATTTTTTTTTCTGAGTCGAGTTGTGAGGATAAATATTTACCTCTAAAGCTGCCTGTGTCCAAAGGTCTCTGGCAGGACCAGTAAAAGGAGACATGTATTACAGCTAGAACAGAGGCAACACAGCCTGATGCTGCTGGGGAAGCTGCGGGAGCGAGAGGAAAGCGGGCCATCGCGTTGTTTGCTGGCTGACTGTCGGAGGCTTGTGCATCTGCCTGCAAATCCTTGCTGTGCTCCGACACCCTGGAGACTGCTGAGGATTAGGTTTAAATTCTCTGCAGATGTTTTATTGATATGAGTTTAGCGAGTGGGTGTCTGTGAGGAGATATCTTTTGGGTAGGAAAAAACCCCTCAGCCTGCCCCTGCGTCCAAACTCCCCACCTTGCGTCTCTGCAGGGGTCTGCGGAGCCCTGCCTGGCTTGGCAGCGCCGGCAGCCAGGAGGAGAGGAGGGCCCCAGGAAAAAACATCGACCCGGCAGCCGGGGCTGAGTGTGCTGCTGGATTTGGGGGGACCGATCTGTCCTGTGCGGGCTGTGAACCGCGGGGAAAGGCTGCTTCTGCCCTTCCTCCTCCAGCGGGACGGCTTTGTGCCGTGCTCCGGGGTCTGCTGGCACTCCCGGCGTGGACGCCGTGCGGGATGCTGCAGGCACCCTCCCGGGGCTGCCGAGGGGGCACGCAGCGCCCTGCTCTCTGCGAGGCCATGGAAGCGAGGCAGCAAAAGCCAGGAGGCCGGGGCCAGCTCACCGCCACGCATCCCCGCCGGCTCCCCGGTGGGTGGATTTACTGTTGGGCTTCCCATCCCGGCGTGAGCGAGTGCCCGCTGCCGCCCCAGCACTGGGGTGTGCCGCTGGGGGTGCTGGGGCCCCTTGCAAGGATGCTCCATGTGGTCCAGCACCTTTTGCATCAGGGCAAGGCTGTCTCCCTTCCCTGCCTGCCTGCCAGCCCCTCCCGTCCCTGTCTGGGAGGCCCATGGAGCCAGCAGAGAGACGGGATCGCAGCTGGAGGAGAGGCTTCGGGCGGTTCTTCAGGAAGAGGCTTCATGGCATCGGCTGGAGAAAACCGAATCGGAGCTGAGACCTGGGCTTGCTCAGGGCGGAGGGCTCGGGGCGAGCAGCAGACGGATGTGCAGCTGGGCTGGGTGAGGGCAGCGGAGGAGGAATGGCACATGGTGGAGCTGTGGGATGGCTCTCGATGCCGGGGAGCAGATTGCCCTGGGGCTGACGGCTGCAGCAGGAGCAGGTTGTCCCGGCTGCTGTGCTGGGTGCCTCGGGCTGGGGTTTCCTGGCACGTAAAGATGCAGACCCAGCCCCTTTCTACTGAAAGCACCAAAGCATCGTCCATCTCATGGCGACGAGCTGGCATTTCTGCCCTGAGGAGCGTTTGGGGATGCCTGTTTCTCCTCCAGCAGTCCGGGCGGTGTGTCAGGAGTGTGCCTCCATCGCTTGTGGATCCTGCCTGCCTCCCATGTGGAATATAATCCTGAAAGGCCGAGGAGGGCCTTCCCAAGGGACATCTGCCACCCAAAATTGGATCTAACGTGGGTGTAGGGACTCTGCACCTGCTCCTGGTTACCCAGACACCTCCAGACCTCTCTGAACCCAGTGGCGTTTGTTCGGCGGCATCGGCTGAAGACCAGGAGGACGGGATCTGTTCCTTGGCCTGACCGCAGGCAGCGGAGGTGTTTCCACCCGCGGCTGCTGCCCGTCCTGCTTGTTCACCCCTGGCATTGCCCCGTCCCCCCTGCAGAGCCGCCCGAGCCCCGAGCATCCCCTCTCCTCGCCCCGTGGTCCAAGGAGCATGTCCCAAGGCAGCGAAGTGGGCAGAGGTGTGCGTGGCCGCCTGCTCCCGTGGCTGCTTGCCCCCGTGGCCCGCAGGAGGCAGGGGATGGGTGTCCATCCCGGGGTGGTGGCAGAAGATGAGCCCTGCCTGCAGGCAGCTGCCTGCGTGGGGGAGCGGCTGCTGGGGCTGAGTGCCTGCCAAGCCAAGCGTGGGAGCTGCCTGTGTGTCCTGGCGGGTGGGGGGGACACGGGTGGCCCTTGTCACATGCCTGTAGGTGTCACTGTCCCCCTGCCATACCCGGCCATACGGGTTGGGAAGGGGCTGGGAGCTGGAGCTGAGGTTTTTTGTGCCCATCTGGTGCCTTGCATGTGGCAGCCAGGGGAAGGGGAGGCAGCTCCCCAGGGTGCAGGGGCACTGCACGAAGTGGGGTCTCCCCCCGCATCACCCTCCGGGGTGGCTGAGGATGCCCTCCAGGTCCCGTCGTGCCCGTCCTTGCCTGCTCCAGGGCTTTCCCTGCCTGCGGTTGCAAGCTGGCAGATGGGGGGGGTCAGGAGGGGCAGGGGGTCCTGCCCACCCCGTCCCCATCGCTTGGCTGGTGCAGGCATGGGGGGACGAGCTGTGCCAGCGCTGCCTGTTCCCTGTCCCCAGGCACCCGTGATGGGACGGGCCAGTGGCCTTGCCTGGGATTGACTCGGCAAGAATTAATTTCAAAAAGGAAAAGAAAATGATAAAATGATAGAAATAGCGTGAGAGCTGAGGGAGTGCCGGGCGGGAAGGCGAGGGCTTGCCGAGGCAGGGTCCAAGGAGCAGGCAGTGGCTGTGCATGGGCAGGAGCCAGGCAAGCTGGACGGTTGCCACCCCGAGGGGCGGCTAGCATGGAGGCAACCGGGAGGCCACCCCCGGGGGGAAGAGTTTGTACGGAACTGCAGCCATCCTGCAGCCCTGCCAAGCCTGAGCGCTCAAAAACCCATGAGTCAGAGGCCCTAAAAATCCCATGGTGGGCCTGAAAACGATGAGCCACCAAATAAAAACCCAACAGCAACGTGTGCAGTGAGTTGGGATGGGCTTTCTGCTTCCCTCGACTCTTGAGAGGTCATGCGTGGAGGTTCGTGTCCCCGAGCACCAGGGCTGGAAACATGCTGCCTTTGTTTATTTGCCTGTTTGCTTTTAATAAGAAACAGAGAGTCCCGTGGCATCACGTGGCTCCAGGAGCCGAGGCGTTGGGTTAACCCTGCACCTTCCCCGCCCCACACCTTGGGGCACGTCACCGCTGCTGGGGTGCCCTGTGACATCCCGCTTGCTTTTTCAGGCCGTCAGCTGAATTTAGTCGTATTTAACAGCCCCCGGTGGGGTTATGGCTGGGGACACATCCAGGCTCGGTTTAGGCTCAATGGAAGGATGCTCGCCCTCTCTAGAAGGTGGCTCGAATGCCGGGGACCAGTCGAGGACCGCGGCTGGGGCACGGGCTGGTGTGTGGGGTCCCGGGGAGGGGATGCAAGGGGTTCACCCCACCTGGTCGCCCTCCCTCACCTCTCTCTGCCCTCATCTCTCCTTCCCCTGCCCTTCGCCCAGATGAGATCCTCCACTCGCTGGCTGGCCCCCCGTCCCCACCGGGGCAGGACCCCCATGGCTGGCGGGTGCCCGTGGACTGCGTGCGAGCCAACGAGCTGTGCGCGGCGGAGCCCAGCTGCAGCTCCCGGTACCGCACGCTGCGGCAGTGCCTGGCCGGCCGCGACAGGAACACCATGCTGGCCAACAAGGAATGCCAGGCAGCCCTGGAGGTGCTGCAGGAGAGCCCCCTCTACGACTGCCGTTGCAAGCGAGGGATGAAGAAGGAGCTTCAGTGCCTTCAGATCTACTGGAGTATACACCTGGGGCTGACCGAAGGTACGGGGCAGGGCTCTGTGGGGTTGCGGTGGGGTGGGGGGTGCTGGAGCGGGGGTGATCCTGACCCACCTCGAGGTTGGGAAGCTCCGAGGGCACCTCGCTGCTCTTGTAAATATGGGCTGAGCAGTGCCCTGGGCTGCCCGGCAAGGCAGATGGTCCCCGCTTCCTCAGAGGATGCTGATGGGGGCTGGGCTGAGAGCTGGTCTGGCTAACGTGGGCGCGGGGCAAGGGAGAAACAGGCTGGGGGCTGTGTTTGCAGCAAGAGCTGGTCGCTGTCATGGCAGAGCTGTTGTGCCTGGGTGTCTGGGCACTGCAAGCCGGGGCAGGGCTCCTCTCCAGCCGGGCTCCCCTCCCTCCTGCCTGCCCCGGAGGAGGAGATGTGCCCGTGGGGTGCAGAGGGAAGCAAGGCTGGGGCACGGCTTTGCCCTTCAACACCGGCTGTGGGGATCTCTCGGGGTGCAGAGGTTGTCGCCACCTCCTCGGCCCCCCAGCCCCCCGTTAGCCCTTGCTCCGGTGGGGTTTGTGAGCAGCGGAGAGTGCTCGCTGGGGTCTCGCCTTGCGGAGAGGCGATGCACCAGAGCCTGCCGTAATTGCAGCCCGGTGAAGGAGTAAATCAGAGGCTGGAGCAGCGCAGGTAATTGAAATTGGATTTTGCTAGCCCAGGGCTGGTTTGTTCATTGAAGGCAGGATTATCTACTGCCTGGAGGCAGGGGGGGGCAGCGGGCTTCACCCACTGCCCCTCGCCCCTCTGCGGGGGCATCACCGGGGCTGGGGCTGCCCCAGGGGCTGGTGCTGCCGGTGAGGGGCTGCAGAGGGGCACTGCACTGGGCTCAGAGGAAGGATCCGGCTGTGAGGGGCTCAGCTGGGGCTGGTGCCGATGCTGGTGGGGTTTGCTTTGCTGTCCTGTGGGCTCTACCCCCTCCTGCCACCCCTGCGCAGCTCTGCCAGCGCCCGGCTGGCCCCAGACTGGAGAGGAGCGGAGCCAGCACCAGTTTAGCTGTATAGATCCCTTTAATGGGTGTACGACTGGCTCCGCATGTGGAAGCTCTTAAATCCAGCTTCAGCTTCTGCAAAACCACCTGTACCAGAGCCCCTGCGTTGCGGCACGGTCCTCGCAAGAGCACGTGCCCGCCCGGCCGGTGGCAGCTTGCGAGCAGACGGACCCTCGGCCACCCGCGGCACCAAGCGTGCTGGCAGCTTGGCCCCGCTTCCAGTGATGCTTTGGGCCTGTAAAAATGCCGGCTCCTCTGCTGTTTCACTACCCCGGCTGAAAGCCACCTCCTTTGGCGGCTGGAGCTAAAGGGGCTCGTTTGATGGAGCCTGCGGAGGAGCCTCCACCCCTGGCAGCCACGTTCCCGCGGCGGGCACAGGTCTCTGACCTCCCTCCGGAGCTGGGATTGAAGCCAGAGGAGGCGGTGGCGGTGCTGGCAGGGCTTTGGTGGCAGCGGCGAGGATGTGGGGAGCTGTACCTGAGCATGCAGCCCTCCGGGTGAAATTGCCTTCAAATCTGGGTCAGCACAGGGACTAGCGCCCGAAAACCAGCCCAGAGCAGGAATTACTGCTTAATTGTTTTCTAGCCCTCATTAGCAGCCTTCATTCAGCAATTTCAGAGGGCTTGGCGAACATGAATGAAGGATGCTTTACTGCTCGATGGGTACCCCAGGACCTGTACCCGGAGGAGGTGGGGAGAGAAGTGGTTATGCTAAGTCTTAAGGAGAGGTGGAAGCTTTGGGGAGATCCAGCAGCTCATAGCTTTACCGTGCATGAACCAGTGAGTGTAAAAGCAACGAGGAGCCCAAGGTAGACCCTGATCTTCTGCCTTTTAGCGAAGATGCTGAGCCCGGTGGCCTCCCGTCCAGCCCTCGGCTGTGGGAGCTAACCTGTCCCTGCCATTAAGGAGGACTGCTTTCACTCCAGCCTCCTTCCTGGAGGTTAATTGCATCTCGGTGAGCTCAAGAAAAGTCCGCTGCCCTTTTAATGCTCAGTAATTTTCCTAGCAAGCAGCAGGATTCAGCTAGTATTTAATTATTTATTGCATTGGCAAAGCAATATACCGGGAGGTTACAGTGTTTCCTAAATGCACTTTAATCAAGGTGCTGTTTGTCATCGGAGCATTAGGAAGCCCCGCGAGGCGCAGGCTGTTGGCCTGACACGGGAGGACTCTGCAGGCTGCCCCGAGCATCTTCCCTTCCCCGTGCCCAGCAGCAGGAGCCGCCCTTGGCCCCGGCGGGGGCTGTTGCCCCCCTGTAGCATCACCCTGAGGGTGGTGGCAAGGCCAGGCGCGGGGTGACAGGCTGAAAACCCACAACCTGGCGTCCCACCGGGGTCTCCCTGGCCAGCCACCCAGCTCTGCTCCCCCAAATTTCCAAGGAACGGCGTTGAGGAGCTGCCGGGCTTGGAGCAAGCCCTCCCGCATTGCTCCCCGCCTCTCAATGAGCTTGTTTTCCAGCACAGGGTTTCAAGTGGCTCCTTAATTACACGGGATAAATGCTGTCGCCTTGGGCTAATAATAACTCGGTCGAGCGTGCGTGGGCTGGAGCGGCCCGGGCTGCCAGGTCCGTCCCTGGGGCAGCCCAGGCTCACCCGCAGCGAGGGCACCCAGTGCGGGCAGGGATCCTGCCGAAAGGGCTGCCAGGCACAGCGGAGATCGATGCTCCGGGCTGCTGGTCAACCTCTGACTGGGGCTTTCAAAGTCCAGCCATTGATTTTTATTTTTATATATATATTTTTTTCCTCTTGTGGCTGCTGGGGTTTGAGGAGAGAGTTTCCTCTCCTGAGAGCCGTGGCCAGCTCTCCTGAAATCGGCCTTTTCTGGAGTTACGTGAAGGGCAGGCAGCGTGGGTTTGCACTGAAATCAAAGATGGGAGAGAAGGGGTTTGCTCCCAGCCCGGGGACAGACGGACGGTGCTCAGGTTCCCTCCGGACAACGCGGACTGCGATGGATGAGCCCCTGGAGTGCAGCGTGGGTGGATCGCTGGCGGGGATGCTCTGGTGCTCAAAGGCTCTCCGGTCGGGTCTGCATCCCCGCACTGAAATATTTCCATTTTCCCAAAGTGCTTCAGAGGCAGAGCAGAGTGGAAAACAATCTTTACAGTGGTTTTTTTTAGGCAAATGCTTTTTTTTTCTTTGCAACAGCAATAAAACAACCCAGTGTTGAGTATAGACCCTAAAACTTGCAGCTTGCGGCTGGCCCAGACTCTGCGGACGTAATCACAGAATGTTGACCTTTCACATCTAAATTCCCCCAACTCTTGAGGTCACTTCGGACCCTGCCGCTGCCAAACCTGACTTGCGCAAGGAGCTGAGCTTGCGTCAGGACCCAGCCGTCGGGCAGCTGCAGGCAGCAGCGCAGACCTGCCTGCCCGGCCGCAAGCTCCCGGCGAGCAAGAATTAAGCTGAGCTGGTCCAAAATGGGCTTTTCCTTTCGTTGCAGGGCAGTGATTTAAACGCTTTTTGGTTTTCCCTTCCCAAATCGCAGACTGCCATGCCAGGGGGGTGCCCGCGCCCGGCCGTAGCCTCGGTGGTGGCTGAGGTTATTTGCTGTGGTTTTTAATTTGCTTTTTCTCCCCCTTCTCTTTCTTCCCTCCCACTCTAGGAGAAGAATTTTATGAAGCTTCCCCCTACGAGCCGGTCACCTCTCGTCTCTCTGATATATTCAGACTTGCTTCAATTTTCTCAGGTAATAAAAGCAACACGCTTCTGCTGGTTTATGCCCGTGAACGTAGACTGCTACCGCGCTCCCTGGCAAGGAAAACCTGCAACTCCTTCCCCCGTGGTTTGGTCCTTTGCTCCTCCAGCTCCGTGGCCACTCTCCTGCCCATCTCTTCTCCCCGTCACCCCAGACCCGATGCCTCCAGCATCCCCCAGGGGTGACACGTGCCCCCCGCAGCTGGCCGGGATGCGGGTGCCTGGCAGAGGGGAGTGATGTAGGGGCTGGTTCCCGAGTGCTGCCGGGGTTTGATGCACTTTGGGACAGATCCTCCCTGTTTCAGACCTTCCTGGCGGGATCTGACATTGACTGGGAGCGGGTGAGCCCTGGCTGAGGGGGGGGCTTGCTTTGAGCCCCTGCCCGGCAGTGACAGCAGGGCCACGGGCAGCAGCCGCCTCCTTGGGCTTCCTATTCCCCCCCAGGCTGTGATTTAGGGTTTTACCTTTTGGACTCAGCTGCCTCCAACCGTGGGCTTATATCAAGTAGCTGAGGTGGGCTGGAGAGCCTGAATTCCCTCGTTTGCCTTGCCGACGCGTCCCCTCGTGCAGCTGAGGGTCACGGCATTGGGCAGGGGAGCAGGGGGAGGCGCAGGCACAGCCCCGGCTCCGGGGGGGCCTTGACCCTCCTGCTGCCCATCCATCGCTCGGCGCAAAGTGTTTTGTCTTCTGGAAGATTTGGGACCGGCGGGATGCCCTGTCTGTGGGGAAGCTGGGGGGACCCCGTTTGCTGTCCCTCCCCGGACAGCTGGCCTCGAGCCGAGCTGCAAGGATGCTGCTGGGAGAAGGATGCCGAGCCCTTCGGAGCATCTCTCTGCCTCCACATCCTCCTCTCGGGAACCCAAACTCCACCATCATCCTCGGGAACTTTTTTTTGCCATCTATTTCCATGACAACCCTCCGTGCTGCCACCCCCCCACCCCCCTTTCAAATTAGGTCATGCACTGCCTTGGCTTCTCCTTGCTCTTTCTCCTCTTAACCCTTTCCCCGAGAGCCACCGGCCGCTGCGGGGTTTTGGGGGTCCCCGCATCCCCGGACTTTGCGGGGTGCACAGGGGCAGAGGGTGGTGGCACCCCGGGGACCCCACAGCGATGCCGTGCCCCCCGGGGCTGTGCAGCCCTGCCCGCAGCCACCCCGGCTCCCTTGGGGACACTTCGGAGGAGGGCTGTGACGCCGCGTCCCCTCGCTGCCGTCACCTGCTGGGTTTCAACTCCCAAAGCAAATTTGCCAGGCTCCCTCCAGGGAGCTTAGCACCGGTTCGGGATGACGATGCCACCCCCTCCCGTCTCCTGCACGCCTTTTTGGATTACATTAGCGTCAAGGAAATATTTTAGCTGCTGGAAAGTATGAAAAGCGAAGTGTCTGGAGTGGGGGATTAAATGCTCATGGGTTGATTTATTCATAAAAGCTGAGCGAGAGGAGAAGGAAGCCTGTCTGGCAATTTTGGGGCTGGGGGAAGGGGGAATTGGCTGCTGTTATGCTCCGGAGATGTGCCGTGGCCATCGGGGTGGCCTCGATGCTTCTTCCGCTCCTTCTCTGTCCCCCTCGCACGGGGCTGGAGTGGTGGGAGCGGCGAGCGGCTGCCCCCCGGGACCCCCAGCCCTGACCCGGCGCCCGGGCGATTGGAGCAAATGAGCTGTTAGTGTTGTTTCTCCATAACGAGGCCGAGGCAGAGCGCTGCTAATTGCCTGGGGGGGGCAACGGAGGGATTACCGTACCCTACTAGAAAGAAGGGGCCGTGTAAGCGAGGAGAGCGGTGATGCACGCTGCCGCGCTCGGATTGCTCGCGCCCTCGATGGGCAGCCTGCCGGGACCGGGGGGCTGGCGGCACCGCCAGCGAGCATCGCAAGCGAACACGGCGAGCGAGCATCGCAAGCGGGCATCGCAAGTGGGCACCATGAGCGAGCATCACAAGCGAGCACCGCGAGCGAGCACCGCAGCCCTCCCCGTGCAGGGGGCTTTGCGCTCCCAGACCCCCCCCAGAGCAGAGCATCCCGGGCCAGGGGCGAGGATGCTCTGCAGCGCCAAGGGGTGCTGGAGCCCGGAGCCTGCCCTGCGGAAACCACAGCCTGCAGGGAAGAAGGAAACGGCTCCAGTTGGGAAACTCGCCCTACGCTGTGTTTCTGCCCATGTGGGCACCAACACGGGGCAGCGGCACCCAAGGGGCGGGTGGGCGCAGACCCCCAGGCTCAGCCCGTGCTGCACAGCACGGAGTGGGCTTGCAGCAGCCTTCCCTATCGCCCTCCTCCTCCTCCTCTGCCCCTGACCCCATCCTGCACCGAGAGGCCAGGCAGAGCCTGCGGAGGGGACAGCGGGTGGCACCAGGTCTCCCAGAGCAGTCCCCTCCCCGGCTCCTTGGCCCCCTTTTCCTTCTCAGCTCATGAAATTTTCATGCTCGTGCTTTATTAATGAGCTCCCCAGAAACCCTGCGCTTTCAAGCATCGGCTCTATTAAAATGCATCCAGGTCCCTGCAGGTCTCGGGCAGGGCAGGAGCAATGCTCCGGAGGATTAGACAATAAGCCGGCACTTTGCACAGATCCCACGTTTGTGCCGGAGAGCCGCCGCGCTGGCGGTTAACCGCTCGCAGGGCTCCGAGCCGGGGTGGCCGCCAACACACCCGGATGCAGAGAGTGCTCAGCGCATCCCCCCCAAAACCAGGAGCTGGTCTGGGCGAGGAGAAAAGAGAGCCACGTGTCCCCCATCCTCGTCAAGCATCTTATTCCCCTTCTGCTCCTCTGACATCAGTGTCATGAGCTGTCTCCATCCTCAGCCCCTCGGATGCATCACCCAGGCTGGGGTGTCCCTGCTGTGAAGTGGCAATTTCTGCCCTGTCCCATCCTTGGGGAGGGTGTGAAGCCCCGAAGGCCTTGTCTTCACCTCCTTTCCCCCCGGCTTTATTCCGAACAGGGCTCCACGAGGAGCGGGGAGGAGGATCCCTCCCCCAGTGCAGCGCCGGTTCACGCTCCCACCGTCTGTCAGCTCCAACGTCTCTCTTAGCTCGGGCGACCTTCTTGCCTCTTGCACTATTTTTCAAGGCAGATCGACTTATAAATCATATATCATGGGAAGCGTGCACTTTACATATGTCTTACGGAACTCCCCCGTCCCCGGTAGATCTCCACGGGGGTGTTCGTCACTGGGGTGACACGTTTGGCATTTCGAGGGCTCTCTCCGAACAGCTTTACCCCGCCCGGCTCTGGGGTCTCACGGCATCGCAGCCCAGCCGGGGGGTGCGGTGCTGGCCTGGGTGAAGGCGGCTGTGGGGACCCCCCAGTCGTCACGGCACGGGTCGGGACTGGTGGCACCGAGCCCCCACAGCTGCAAGCGTCCCCCAAGGGCAGCGGGATGTGGGTCGGGTTTGCATGGGGCAGCACCGGGGGGGCTGCCAGCTTTGCCTTTTAATTGGGACCCGTTAACGTAGGCAGTGCCGTGCTGGCGGCTCCCGGCTCGGGGGCTCCTGCCGAGTTGGATGAGACCGTGGGAAAATGGGACAAAGTTGGGTCCCGTGCTGCAAACGACACCCCAGGGTGGGCAGGGCAGCCCCGGTGGGCAGTGGGGGAGGCGGGGCGGTGGGCAGCTGCTTGCCATTTGCTAATTAGCAGGGCCCTACAAATAGGTCTGTTAGGAACCCTCCTCAATGCTGTCGTTTGTCTTTGCCAGCAGGAGCTGGGAGACCATGGAGGAATCCATGGACGTGGCTGGGCTGCGGGGGGGTGGAAATTAAGGACGCGGTGGCTGGTGCAGTCAGGTGGCTTCTAAAATAGCACCTGGGCTGCTGAGGGCGATCCATCATTTTGACAAAAAAAAAAGAAAAAAGAAAATTCAGCGTTTGTTCCCGGGCGGTGGTTTGGCTTCGTCCGTCTTCTCCCCGTTTGCTGTATTTGCTGACGGCTGGGATTCCTGGGGCGAATGCGGGATCTGGCCGGTGCGGGGCAGGTGGCCGGTGCCCAGCTCCGGTGGCAGCCTTGTCCCCATCGTCCCTGCCTGGCCAGTGCTTGGCCCTGTGGGGTCTGGCTGGGGGTGACCTGGTTTTGGGGAGCCCCAGGAGAGGATGGGGGGGCCTGTGCAGCTCGGCAGATTATTCTGCTTTGGAGCGGGCTGAATAATTAATAATAATTATTCTTTGAATAATTGACAAGAAAAAAAAATATTGCAAATTCATGGCATGAATTATGCACTGAAGATTGTTTGACCGCATTAACCCCTTTCGTGCTGGAGGAGGACCTCCAAATCGTGCAGGGGGACGGGGATGAAGCGGGGGGAACCGCAGCCCCGTCCCCACTGCCGGCAGGGCAGGGACAGGAGATGCCAGGGGGTGACACCGATGCCAGCCCCCTTCCCCGTAGCATCTCCCCGGGTTAAGGGCATCTCCCCGTCCCTCAGTGCCATGCTCACCCCTTCTCCCTCTTGCTCTCCGGGCAGGAATGGATCCCACCACCAACTCCAAAAGCAACCACTGCCTCGACGCAGCCAAAGCCTGCAACCTGAACGACAACTGCAAGCGCCTGCGCTCGGGCTACATCTCCACCTGCAGCAAGGAGATCTCGGCCACCGAGCACTGCAGCCGGAGGAAATGCCACAAGGCTCTGCGCCAGTTCTTCGACCGCGTCCCCAGCGAGTACACCTACCGCCTCCTCTTCTGCTCCTGCAAGGACCAGGCTTGTGCCGAGCGCCGGCGGCAAACCATCGTCCCCTCCTGCTCCTACGAGGACAAGGAGAAGCCCAACTGCCTGGACCTGCGCAACACGTGCCGGACGGATCACCTCTGCCGGTAAGGGCTGCGCCGGGCTCTGCGTGGGCTTTTCCCGGTGCCGGGGGGGAGACGTGCGGACTGTAGAGGGGGGTTTGCGTGGGGCCGTGGCCGGGTTTGCAGCGCTCTTGTTGCGCGTCCCTATTCCAAGTTTAGCGGCTGCATCTTCCCAGTGCCGTGCGGCACTTGCCAGCGGGGTCTCCTCCAGTAACAGCTCCATTCTGTGCATAAAATGGGATGGAATTAATGGGTTTTGGCTGCTCATGGAGAGGCTGAGGTGTGGCCTCGAGTTGGGTCCCCCCTTGCTGTGGGGTGAACCCGTGGGTTTGTGCGGGGCTGCGTGTGGTTTGCAAGCATGGGGGCTGCAACCGAGCCCCCCACCCCGAGCTCCAACCTGCCCCGAAACCCCCAGTGCAAACCCACGGCTCTGCCCTTCCCGGTGCTTGGCCCGGGGGGCTGCGGTGGGCAATGCTCTCCGGCAGCGCTCAGCCGGGGTAGAGACGTGGGGCAGAGCCGGAGCAGCGGGGACGGAGCTGCCTCGCTGCTGTGAATGGTGCAGCTGAGTCCCCGGGGACCCCGTCTGCGTTCCCCACCCGGGACCGCTCCATCTCCCCAGGCTGTGGAGGGGATGAATGTGCAAAAGGCACCCGCGCCCTGCAAGCAGCAAAATCCCTCGGCATGCTTTCAGCATCCCCAGCGAAACTTCGCGGCTGGTGAAATCCGCTGTTTTCCCTGTGGCGGAGCGGAGTCGGGAGATCAGGCTTTTGTTCCGTTATGAAACTCATTATTCATACGGCAAAAAACCTCCTGCCGCCCTCCGGGGGCTGGATCCGCCTCATAAAGAATACGTCTCCTATGAGGAGGAGGGTCTTTTTGCCATCGAGGTGATGGAGTTTCCCAGAGCCTGGTGGCGAAATAAATAAATAACGCAGCTTCAGGTCCTCCTCTGGCTGCGAGCGGATGTGTTTGAAACGTGGGAATGTGGCTTTTTATCAAAAAGTAATACAATAAGCCAATGTCTATGAATAAAAGATACCGGGGCCGCACTGAGTCGGGGCCAAATTAATGGCAGCACCTCTCTGTCAGCAGGCCTGATGCTTGCTCAGACATGAAATGCTGCGGATGTGTCCGCTCGCGGAGGGGGATAACCTGCCTTAGCAGCGCCTTGAGGGGACCGGAGAGGGCACGGGGCTGCCGAGCATTAATTATAAGCCTGGTCCTGCCTGAAATGAAATTCCACCAGAAAGAGGTGAAGCAGCAAAGGGGGAAGCGTGCGGCAGCTGCTTTGGCTGCTCGCTCCGAGTTGGAAATGCATCCACGCTGCTGCTGGAAAAATGCTGCCTGGCTGGGGAGAGCCAGCCCTGGCCGGGGGCTCTCGCTCTGCCAAGCACCCGAATCCAGTGTTTATTTATGCCTCCAGCTTTGGGCGCTGGTTTGCAGAGCTGTGCCTTAGCCTGGGCTGTTCTCTCCCCGTGACGGGGCGTTGCAGGGCTGTGCATGGATGCGCTCCTTGGCTCTGGGCTCGCAGGACAAGGTCCCATCCCAGCCGCTCCCCTCCCGCAGCGCTGCCCCGGGGGGGCTCCGGCAGCGCTCCCGAGGCTCGGGCAGGCAGGTTTGCTCCAGCCCCCCCGTTAAAAGGGGTTTCATTAACCAGGCTGCGGCACTGGGGTGCAAGAGGGGTTAAGAGCCTGCAGCGGGGAGCCTGCGCCCGGGGATGCACCGAGACGCTGATGTGCTCCAGCAGCTCACTTGACCTCCTTGTGTCTGCAGCTGCGGAAGTGTTCAGAAGCGGTGACCTGCCTGGGGTGAGCCGTGCCCAGCACCTGAGCTGAGGGGGGGGAAATAAGAATTTTTCTCTGTTGATGTTGCCTTGCGAGTGAGAGAGGGTCTGGCTTTCTACTCCCTGGCTTTTGGGATGGAGATGGCTCTGGCAGAGCGTCCTAGCAGGGGCTGTGTGTGCTCTGCGCTTCCCCTGGGAGCGGGCACGCACACGCGGGCTGCGTTTTGTGGTCCTCGCTGCTGTTTTCCCCCTCCACCTCCGTCTGGAGGTCTCCTGCTGGCACGTCTTCCCCAGGGATGAAAGCACGGCCCTGGGTGCTGTGCCTGATGCACACATGGGCACCACGTCCCGGCCTATGGGGAAAGGATGCGGAGGAGAGCTGGTCAGCGAGAGCCATCGTTAGCAAGAGACTGGTCTGAGAGCCTGCTGCTCTGCCTGCTTGGCATTAGCTGCCTGAACATCCATCGGCTGTGAGTCCGTCTGCCCCGGCGCTGCCGCAGACACGGGCAGGGAGTCACAGCTCCCATTGCTGTGGGTCTAGTTTCCCAAATTAAAGCTGGGTACGGACTTACTCGCCGGCTGAACCCCTTCTCCCCCAGCCTCACCTCCTCCTCCATGCGTGTTCCTGGCGTCTCCCAGCTGCTCCAGGCCGAGAGCGCCCAGCGAGCCTGGAAAGCCCATTCAGGAGCTGAATGACATCCAGGCTGTCTAACCCCGGTGTGAGCAACGCAAACTCCTCCGGCAGCTGCTGTTCGTGCCTTGTCGGGAGGTTTTAACCGATGTGGAGGTGCCATGTATTTAGGGTGGATTTTGCTTGGTGCCGGGGGTCCTGTTCAGCAGCGATGCAGAAGTCCCTGCCGCTGGCTTGGTGCCTGGAGCTGCCGCGCAGACAGGGCTGCACCCGCTGCGGGGATCGGCAAACTCTGGGGCACGGCTCCAGGACCCCTTGCGATGCTGCTGGTCCTGCTCCGGCTGAGCAGCTCGCTCTGCTCTTCTGCAAAAGCCCCAGGGGGTTGCATCCATGTGCGGGCTGGGTGGGCTTGGTTGTTTGGCATCCCCTTTGCCGAGCGGCTCTGGGCTGGTTTTGCAGGGACAGGGTGGTCTGCAGGGTGCTGGCAGGCCTCTCCTCTCCCTCTCCTGCCTCTCCAAGGCCCTCTGCATTTATAAATAACAAAGCATTGGCAGGCAGCCGCTGCCATGATCATCACCAGGTGCTGGGAATGTGTATAAATGGAGCGTGCAGGCTTTGTCCTCCTTCCCATGGCATCTGCACCCACCAGCCTCCACCCAGCAGCGACCGGGCACGCAACCCCTCCATGTCCCGTCATCCCGAGCCCCTGCCTGCGGGCAAGGCGAGGCTGGGCTCTGCCCTGGGATTTCCCATCGATGCCTGTGCTTATCGGGCTGCCGTCGCAGACCGATGCTTGTCCTCCTTATCCGCGTGTGGGACTGGCAAGGGCATTGAACTCAGAAGCAGACCGGCGAGCCGCTCCAAAACCCAGCGGGGACAGGAGATGAGATAATGTTCCCGCGCGGGCTGCGAGCGTAATTAAGCCTCCTGGCTGAACGCCTAATGAACGGTGAAGCCCTTGGTACCAGGGTAGGACTTTGCAGGGAGATTTTTGCCGCCATCTCACTGTGGTCAGTGCTGAGCTGGGTGCGTGGGGATGCTCCTCGTGGGGGCTGCTGCTCCTGCAGGACACGACCCCCCCTGCGGTTGCGTTGCTTCCTTCCCCAAAGAAGCAGTTGGGGAAAAGGGCAAATTAATGGTCCAGCATGGAAAACGGTCATTCTGGAAGCTTTCATGGCTTTCTGCTGCTGCTTTCCAGCTGCTCGGGGCTGGGGGTTAAGTGGTTGTTGAACACCAGCCCCTGTCCCATCAGTGGTCACAAAGCTGGGGAGATAAAAGCCACCAGTTCTTCCATCGCCGCCGATGGAAGGCGATGTTTTCTGAACGCTTTGGACTGGGGTATTTAAACTGGTTGGCAGTGTCCCGGCAGGGAGCAGGGTCCGGATCAGCCGGGGGTCCCCACGGCTAGGAGGAGGGTGCTGCAGCCCCTCCATTCTGCACTGCACAGAGAGGTTGAGGACACGAAGGGGCCAGGATGCGACCCCCGAGCTCCCGTGCATCCCTGCGTGGGCTCCGGTCCTGGCGAGGGCGAGCGCTCCACTTTGCCCTTCCCTTCCCAGGAGTGGGGTGCAGGATCGGGGTTATTCTGGACTCAAATCCTGGGCTTTGCTCTGAATGAAACGATTCGAATGGCCTTGACCTGTGAGGCTGCTAAAAATCCCCCGTGCGATGCCCCAGCCCCAAGCCCCTTGCCCAGCTCCCGGCTGCAAAAGCAGGAGCAATCAGCCTCAGATTGCTGCAATTTGTGCGGCTTTTTGCGCCGGGAAGCTTTTCCCGGCACAACGGAGGAGCCTGACAAACTCCCTGAGCTTTGTGTCTGATTGCAATGGACAGGTTTTAGCTCCCAGAATATAAAGCCCTTTTGCAAAACACTAACCTCAGCTAAGGGGAAAGGGAAGGAAAGGGGAGCTCTTTGCTGATTTCAGCAGCTGCAGTTTGCTGTATTTTTCATCTTGCATCAGCAAGTCAGGAACACAAATAATCTGGTCTTATATGCTTCAGTGATGCTGGTGCTGAAGAATTTCCCAGCCTCCACTGGCTGTAGCCCCTCAGCATCCAAAAGCAGGGTGACGTTTCATTTGCCTGAGTTTTCTCCCCGTTCTCAGTGTATTTGTGGCTGGGAGGGGGACGGATCCTGCCCGGCTCCTCGCAGGACCCCGGTGTCTGCGTGCATTGGCGAGGCGCGTGTCTGCATGGCAGAAGGCATCTCCCTTCGGCCGGGGTTGGGATGCTAATTCAGGAGCGATACCCCGGGGAGGGGAAGCCTTGCTCCATCGCCCGAGGTCCCACGAGGGAGGCTTGGCTCGGGGTGTGTGCGAGGGCACGGATCCAGGCTGCCTTGGTATCGATTAAACACCAAACATGGAAACAAAACGCTTTTATTTTTTTAAACCCCCGTGCTCGTCTTCCCGCCCTTTGTGTAGCACAGACAAAATGCCATCTATAATGGATGTTTCCTCGGTAAACGGCGGAGCGGCAGCTCAACTTTCTCATTACGCCGTGTAATGAGAGCGGCTCAGGACTACGGCTCGGCTGTCCGCAGCGTTGTCTGGGGAGGAGGAGGAGGAGGGAGAAATGCTCCTGGGTTTAACAGCGGCCCTGGGAGCTGGCAGGGAGGAGCAATGCTCGTGTCTGGAGGGGGACGGGGCACGGCTGATGGGTCCCTGGGGTGGGTGGGGGGGACCCCCGGGGCTGCGATAACCTGCCGGGGGACACCGTGGAATCCGACCTTAAATTAGCAAAGGTTGGTGGCTTTGGCTTCGCGGCATGGGGGGGACAGATGGAAGGGGCCAGTGGGGCAGCACCCCCCGGGTACCTCTCCCCCGGGACCCCGTGGGCACCCACATGCAAAGGCAGCTGGAAGGGATCTCAGCTCCACGGCCACCTTGCTCAAGGCTAACCGTGCTCTTAACACAATAATAAGTCAATTCGCACTGAATAATTAAATAGGGAGCCTTCATAAGTATTGACTTAATGTGACAGCAAGTCTATACTGACTCAGGGTTTGCTTATGTAAACACAATCTCCTGTTCGGCTTAGTTAGCAGTTCAATGAAATAGAACAGTCCTTCAATTAAAATCAAATGATGCGTGCGTTTAATTCTTCCCTTCTCTTACCGGGTAATGATAGGGTTTGAGCATAGGCAAGAGGATAAAAAAAAAAAAAAAGCCTTTCAACTGCTCTTATCTGTGATGAATCAAAATGCGGTGTCCTAAAAATACGTACGGATAACTAAACTTCTTAATTAACGGCTCCTAACTTAGCAGTTGGTCTGTTGTCTGTCCTCGTTTTTTTTCCCTCTTGCTGGCTTAGCCCTGCTTACTCTAATTTGGGGATTTCGCCTTTGCTTCTCTCTGGTTCACTCTCTTTTTGCCTCTTCCCTGCTGCCCCCGTCTCCCGGGCCGAGGGGCAGCTTTGGGATGGGGGACCAGCCCCCATCCTACAGAGAGAGGCAATGCTACCGCAGGGGTGGGATTTTCACTAAAAGCAGGAATAAAACCTTCCTGGCTCATTTCGGAACCGGCGACTCCAGTCCCCAGAGGTGGCAGATAACTTTTCCTGGATAAAACAAATATTTCCATTGATTTTTTTTTTTTTCTTCTTCCTGTGAACTATATACTGGCTTTGGTCGAGGGTCATCCAGAAAAGTGGAGTTTTGCTCCAGCTTCCCTCATTTCTTTAGCTGATCCCCATCCCCAGGGCTCTTTGAATTACCTGGCCACTGTTCTTGGTGTTTGAGGCTGATTTTTTTTATCTCAGCATCTCCTGGCTTCGAGAGCATTCATCTCCAGCCGGACGAGCAGGCAGAGTGAGTGTTGGGAGGAGGACGCCCAGCGGGCCCGCGGGTTTTTTGTGTCTTGCTGAGTTTTTGCATGTTGGTGCAGCTTCTTGCACATCCACGGCTCTGCGGGGGGGAGAGGCGTGTTTCCGAGCCGCCTCTCGATGCTCGTGTCTATTAAAGCCATTTTTCCTTGGTCCCGGTAAATTGCCTGTGAAAAACACGCCTTGAGTAATCTCCGCATCTCGGACATTTTCTGCATGAAATATTCAAGAGCCTGATACTGTTTGCTTTGATGGGTGGTGAGTTATTACCAGCGCCAGGCTTGAACTTCTCATTGACATGCGGTGATGGGAACAATTAGCACCCAATTAGGCACCTTGCATCTGTTCCGGGGATTTTTCTGCATAAAAAATCGCAACGCACCAACAAGCGGAAAAAAAACCCGCAAAACAATCAAAAAAAAATCCTCTGCTGTGTAGGTAACTTTTAATGTCAGAGCGAGGGTGTCTTGCTGGCGCTGGCAAGCTGCATCTGAATTCTGGCACGATACCAAGGCCAGGAGATGAGTTAGCAGCCGGGAGCTGATGGGGTGGTCCCCGCAGCGATGCACAAACTCCCCCAAACGGGGGATATAGGTACCGGGGTATACGAGCGCTGCGGGGACCCCCGTCCCTGGGCGGTGTCTGGAGTTGGGCAGGGAGAAAGAGAAGTCTTAAAGCCCCCGGATCCCTGGAGCTGCCTCCCCTTGGCATCGTCCTCGTCTTTTCACCCCAAAATCAAACATTTTTGAGATGCGTCAAAGAGAAAGAGCTTGGAAACCCCTAACTTTGAAATCCAGCGCTTGGAGCGGGTTTGGGATGGGATATATGTATGTATATATAAAATTAATTTTTGTTAATCCCTTTTTCACTGCTTTATTTTTTTTCTTGGAGACCTTTCAGGAAAATAACGTGCTGGCCGAGGCCGCGCTCTGCAGCTCCCTGCGCCGTTGTCCTCCGTCCCCATCCCTGACCCAGCTGCCAGCCCAGCTCTTCCCAGCCCAGGTCTGGCGTTTGCAGGCAGGGGCTGGCCAGACCCACCTGCTGCCTCGAGCTGCCAGCCGGCAATTTGGCACCAGTTCCTCCTGTTTCTGCTAAGATGGACTTGGCTCCCTCTCCTTTTTTTTTTTGCCCGGGCACTTAAAAGCAAAAATCTGAGAAGCTATGGCCTGGCTCCAGTAAGGTTTATTCCTGGCAGTTAGAGGTCTCATCCAGCAACTCCAAACTCATTGTATACAACGGAAAGAGTGACATCTGGCTTGGATATTCTGGAAAGATTACCAGCTGGCTTGTCATGTATTATGAAAAGAATAACATTTGCCTTAGAGGATGCTACAAGCCAGGAGCAGAGCCCCGGGGAGCAGCATGACAAATTTTCGTGGCGCTCGGTGATGAACTTGCCACAGTTCTTTAAGAGAATTGACGTGCCTTCGCCTCTAATTTGGGGAGAGGGGAAATGCTGTTGGAAACTTTATTTATCTCCCGCAGAGGGGAGGAGGAGGGAGTCCAAATACCTTCCTCTGACGGGGATTGTGTGAAGGGAGTGGAGCTGGAGCTTTTCTGCTCTGCAACAGCCACCCTGGGCTCTCCCCTCTGCTCCTACCTTGCAAGCAGGGAGCAACACCCCTTGGCCCGAGGCTGGGTTTGGCTGCAGGGAGGGCTGAGCACTGCGGAAGTCCCCTGGCAGAGGTTTTCTGCACGTGCTGGGCTTTGTGCGCAGCTCCAGCCAGGGAGACCATGTGCTGAGAGCTGAGCATCCGTCCCAGGAATGGGTGCAGGGGGGGAGCCCCCGGCTTCCCTCTGCGCCGCTGGCGTGGGGAGTTTCTAAATCCCTAGGGAGGAGAATAAACGCGGTCTGGGCCAAAATAACCTGCGCATGGGCTGGGTGAGTGTTGTTCGCAGGAGGAAGGGGAGGGGAGCCGGTGCCAGTTGCGTTATTGCTGTTTATTAGCGTCCGACGTGCAGAAGAGCGCGGCGGTGCCCAGGATTCCTGTCTTCTCATCGGGAGTGCTTGAATAACCCAGCTGAAGAGGCTGACCTTGCCCTGGAAATTTGTAGCCTGTCGGGAGGCTGTAAGTGGGTCAGGCAGCTGGTGTAAGTGGGAAAAAAATCCAGTTCACACCGCTGGCAGCACACCAGTTCACACCGTCAGCAGGCGAAAGCCGAGCGCGACCTGCACGCCCGGCTGCGGCAAGCAGCAAAAAGAAGGTACCGAGTGATGGGTGGCTCTCGCCAAGCCCCCGGCTCAGCCGGGGAGCTGGCTGTGGGGTGATGCTGGGGTCCCCAAGGGACCAGGGAGTCCCAGAAGAGGCTCCGCTGCTCCGCAGAAGATGGTTGCATCGGTGGCTGTGAAACCCTGTGACCTGGAAAAAGCCCCAGTCACGGATGGCTGGAAACAGCAGAAAGTCTCCAGGAAACCACCGCATTCCCCATGGAGCATCCAGTGCTCTGGTCCAGCCCCGAGCAGCTGTGCTTCATTCCCTCTCCTGTCCTTTCCCCAGTCGTAGCCCATGAAACTGCGGTGGTTTTCGGGCTGCGGGCTCAGCAGCAGCATCCCTGCTCCCCCCCGGCGCTGGCTGCGTTTCGGTGGTGCCTGCTCCCCCCGCTCCCCGAGAGCACCCGAGATGGGCTGCGAGGAAAAGTGCTGGGTGGATGGAAGGTATCACTGCGGATCCCTTCTACTTCGTTCAATCACTGCTTCATTTGTTCCTCTGTTTAATTTGATCAAAACCACCTGAAAACAAATCATTCCTAGTTAAAAAAAATAATTTCTACCCTTTATTTTTGTCAGTTCTTATGGCTTTAGGCAGGTACTGTTGGATGATTCAATCACCGGTTGGACAAAGATGACATTTAATTAAGGAGGAAGGAAAAGGAAGCTAAAGAAAATAATGTATGCCACCTTCTTTCTGTATGAAGTGTGGAAAAAAAGAGCTGAGGAGATTTTCTGTTGTGAAACGCAAGGTCTCATCTACAGTGTCAGCAACTTGGCTGCTTCGCAGCAATTCCTCCCTGTGATTGAGATCCAGCCTGGGCCACAGTTCAGCCTCGTGTCTATTCATTTAACGACTGAGTCGATTTGGAAAACCGCTGCCCGTCCATCTGTCCATCCTCTTCTACGTCCTTCCCGTTTCTTTACCCTTCTACCCTGGTGATTCGGTTCATCCCAAGAAAAAATCCCCAGAGCATCGCGTGGAAAGCGTGGGTTTGTGTCGGCAGAGCCAGATTACCGACACTGGAAATAACCGTGCTTCCATCGCTCCTTGTGCGCCTTCTGAGAAGATGAGAAGGGGTAACCAAGCCAGTAATCGGGTTAGGAGTGGAAATCAGCTCCTCTGCTCCTCTTGTCCCTTCTTTATTCCTCCTGGTCCTGCTGCCGCCCTCCCCATCTCTGCTCCTTCTGCCTTCACTCTGCCCCCAGAGCCGAGTCTGGCAGGAGGGCAGGCAGGGCACGAGCACAGGCAGGGCACGAGCACCTCAGCCCCCAGGGTCTCTTTGAGGCTTCCTTTTGTTTTTTCCCTTCTCAGCTGCAAAAGGAGAAAGGCAAATGTAACCCCCAACCTCAGGCATTTTAATTGCACTCCAAGCTTTAACATTTCAGGGGGAAGATAAAAACACGCAGTGAAATTTTACAGTCGTGTAATGACGCCGGGAGCGGCGCGGCCAAATGAGGTTGTGAAGTTTATGGTGTGCTCTGCCAGCCGAGCAGCGCTTGGAAAGGGCTGGGGAGGTGGGGAGCAGTAAAGGGGGGAGGAAGGAGGGTCCCACGCTCGGGGACTCATCCCCAGTGGGGTACCCACCCGCGGGCAGGCAGCCCTCCCTTGCCCGTGACCCTCCGGCGGGCTGGGGCGACCGGAGGTGAGACAAGAAGTTGCACATCCTGAGTCTAGATCTCATTTAGATCTCCTCTCTCTATCCCATTTATCCTCTTTTTTTGCCTTCATTTTTTTTAAAATCTTGCTCCTTGCCGCTGAGTTGCTCCGTGCCGGGAGCGGCAGTGAAATCCCGTCCCTCTCCCTCTTGCTCTTTGCACCCAGGTCCCGGCTGGCCGATTTCCACACCAACTGCCAAGCCTCCTTCCAGTCCCTGACGAGCTGCCCCGGGGACAACTACCAGGCGTGCCTGGGCTCCTACGCGGGGCTCATCGGTGAGTGCCGGGAGGGACGGGATGCTGAAGGGTCTCTTCCACCGCGGCCCCTCATCCCTCTTCCTTCTCCTCGCCCGGGAGCAGGCTTCGACATGACGCCCAACTACGTCGACGCCAGCACCACCAGCATCACCATCTCGCCCTGGTGCTCCTGCAAAGGCAGCGGCAACATGGAGGAGGAGTGCGAGAAGTTCCTCCGAGACTTCACGGAAAACCCCTGTCTCCGTAAGGCGCTTCCCCGTCCCCCTCCTCACCCAGCCCCGTCACCGCCGGGGTGCAGCCCCCCATAAACCTCTCCTGCCCCCAGGAAACGCCATCCAAGCCTTCGGCAACGGCACCGACGTGAACCTCTCCCCCAAGAACCCCTCACCCCCTGTCACCCTGCCGCCGAAGACGGAGAAGAGCCCTGCCTTGCCGGATGACGTCAACGACAGCAACACCATGTACGACACGAGCGTCATCACCACCTGCACCTCCATCCAGGTAGGACCCGAGCCCGGTCGCTGCTGCAAACTGGGGGCACTGGTCTGGACCCTCGCTGGGTCTGTCTACCAGGAGATCGGCTGCAGCCCGTGGGCAGCAAAAAGTGCTGCTCAGTGCGCGCATCTCGGTCTGGATGCGGTGTTGGCACCCGGATGTCCGGCAGGATCCGGCCGTCCCCCGGATGTCCGGCAGGATCCGGCTGTCCCCGGTAAACGGGGGTCTGGGCAGTGCCCGGGGGTCTGGCGTGGGGAAGGGAAGGATCTGTGCCCTCCCTCGCTTGGAGCATCATCCCCTGCCTGGCCCGGCTCCGTGCCCGGGGCAAGGTGAGCTGGCGTAGCTGCCCTGAGCCCAACTTCTCCTGCCCCCAGCTCGTTTGGGGTGAAACCAGCTTGAATTCCGCGTGGTTTTGGGAAATCTGAAAAATACTTATTTTCTTGCATTGCGCTGGGCTTGTGGGTTCGTGCTTTGCTCCTTGGGCGGTAAGGTGCTGCCGGGAGAGGAGCGGGACGGGGGGACCGCGGCCGGTGGGTGTCACAGGGTCCTTGGCAGGAGCATTTGCAGCAGGGAGCGCAGCAGGAGGGACTCGGGGCTGGGACGAATCTGCACGAGGGCTTGCGGCGTTCTGTGCTTTGCACCCTCTCCTGCTTCAGGTGGGAGCCCAGCAAAGAGCCTGAGCTGCCCGGGGAGGAGGGATGAGTCCCTTTTCCTTCTTCTCTCCTTTCGCAAAGCTCTTCTGACCGCCCTGGGTTTGAGAAGCGCACGGAGAGACTTCACGCTTCAGCACCAGCCGTGCGCTCTGAGCCACGATTTCCAACGCCCCGTGCGCAGGGCTGCAGGCATCTCCCCGCGCCCTTGCACGGTGGCTCTGCAGCTCCTGGGGGAATTTGGGGACCTCCCCCCCCAAAACCCTGGGGTGCGACCCTGGGCAGAAGCAGCCTGGGGCGCACGTACCTGCCCTAAGCCTTCCTCCTTTCTCCTCCCCAGGAGCACGGACCGAAGCTAAACAAGTCCAAAGAGCAGAGTCTGTGCTACTCAGAGGTACGTCTGGGGCAGGGGGGAGTGCGGGAGGGGGGTCCCGGGGCCAGGAGCTGTTTCCCGCTGCAGAGGGCTCGGGAAGGACGAACCAGACAAGCGCCGTCCTGGAAGCCGCTGGCTTCACCAAACGGAGGGCAAAAATAGGTGTTTTCCAAGGTTGGGCGGTTTTCCCCCAAAAGGACCCCGATGAAACCCTGCTCCCCCCTTGCCCGCAGACCCAGCTGACCACGGACATCATGCCAGACCAGAAGACGTTCGTGGACCAGAAGGCAGGCGGCAGCCGACACTGGGCGGGCCGGATCCTGCCCGTTGTGCCCATCCTCCTGCTGACGCTGGCGTTATAGAGGGGCGAGGAAGGCAGTGGCCGGCGGGACGGGGACGCTTGAGCGCGCACGAGCGTGCACCGACAGCGCCGGCCGCACGCTGGCTCTCACCTCGGTTCCCGCTGCGGCGACGGGGAAGGGAAGGACCGCCTCGTGCCGGAGACTGAAACGCACAGAAACACCGGGGACGCCGAGCCCGGGCGCGCCGGGCGGCAGGAGGACCCTCACCGTGCTGGGAAACTTTGGTGGTTTTCTTCCTATTTTCATTTTTCCCTTTTTTTTTTTTTTTTGGTCTCTTATCGTGCGTTGGGTTCCTTTTCTAAAGCAGGAGCCCATGGCTCGTGGCGAAGCCCCCTCACGTGCCCTGCAACAGGGGATGCAGAGCTGCGAGCGGCGCCGGGGAGGGAGAACAAGCGCTGGGCAGAGCTTTGGCAGAGGTTATTTCAGGACCCGTCTGCCCGGGTGCTCTGGGGTGGCCGTGGGGACAGCGAGGTTTCCACATCGGAGCATCTCGGAGGATGGACTCGCTGTCGGGAGGCTCTTCTGCATCCTTCGAGGGGACTGGCTCCAGCTCTTGACATTGTTATTGGGGTTTTTGGTTTGCTTTTTTTCCCCCCCCCGTGGTCGGCGAGAGTTTTAGAATGGAAGAGAAAAGAAACCACTGTTCAAACGCTGTGAGCTTGTCCTGGTGTTTTCAATCTGTCACTTGGAGGGGGAGATTTTTCTTTCTTTTTTTTTTTTTTTTTATCTTCGTCCGGTCGAATTTGGGTTGGGATGGGATCTGACCCACCGGTGGTCGGAAACCCCTCTGTGTTCCTCTGTTTTCTTTTATATATACATATATAGTGTATGTATATACCGCTCACCTATACCTACATATATGTATGTATATACATAACCATATACATCTACAGTGTGGCTTTTTTAATTTCCTTTTTTCCTTTATTTTTAAAAAGAAAAACAATGCTCAAATGGCAACAACAACTTAAAAATGTATTATTGTAAAGTTTATTTTTTTTAATAATGTCTATAATGGAAAAAAAAAAATAATAAACAAAGAACAACCAACCAAGGAAGGAAGCAGCACCGAGAGCCGAGCTCTGCCGAGCACCCCCTCTGCCCGGGGTGTGCCGGGGGACGGCGGCCCCGCAGCTGCAGAAACGCAGGGATTTGGGTCAGTCGAAATATTTTGCAATGCTGCGAACAATCCCCTGACTGTTTTGCTCCAGGAGACAAGCAAACAAGCAAACATTTCAAAGGAGCTGACACGTTCCCGTGTGGCAGGGCGTTTTTTTGTTTTTTTTTTTTTTATGTGCAATAACTTTCATTTTGAAAATACCATCTCCTTTCCTTAATGCCTTTTTTTTTCCCCCCCAAGCAACCTGACAGCGCTTAAAATCAAACTGAAACATTGAGATTTGGGTCACACAAAACATCAAGTTTCTCAAGACAGATGAAGATAATGTTTTTTTTCCCCCCCCGCTTCACCACTGGTGCCAGGGAGCAGAAATGTCAACCCCCATCCAGCTCGGCCCATGGCAAGCGGGATGTCAGGGGCACCTTGGGGACCTGGGATGCTGAAATCTGAGCTGAAGGAGCGGCTGGGCTGCTCGCAGGGAGCCGGGTGCTGCAGGCAGGGGAGGGAGGGATATCTATTCCCTTTTGCAGCACGGAAAAAGAAAACGCGTTTGATGTGGAAGTTGGCGCAGGGAAAATAAACATGTCACGTCTCTCACAGGAGTCGCGTTGCAAACCCAGACTGCTCTTTACCATATTCTCTCCTCTAACAGCCAGGAAAATGACAGCTCTGAACTAGAGAGCCAGATGTGCTGAGCCGTTTGGCACTGAAAAAAGCAGCTGGGCATGGAGGGCGGCGTGCGAGGGGCTCTCCAGCCAGCTTTGGGGTCCCTCGTGTGCGGGGTGAGCTGAAATCCCGGCTGCTCCCAGCCGTCCTTCTGCTCCAGCCCGGGGTTCGAAGCTTTGGCAGAGGCACACGGAACCCCCGAGCACCGGCGCTGCGTTTCTTTAGCAAAGGGGCTGTAAAACACGGTGGAGGTTGCTTTTCTTGGTGGTGGTTTGATTTCCTTCTTCCCCGAGAAGGCTAGAAACAGCGGGGGCTTTTCCAAAGGGAGTATGAACTCCTCGGCTTCCACTGCTCGGAAAGGGCAGGGAGAAACCTCTCCATCCAGTAGCCGATGCCACGTCTGTCGCCTGCCGGGTACCTGCACCCCATCCGCAGGAGATGGCCACCCCGCTCCCTGGAGCTCCTCGGGCCTTCTGGCTAAGGAGACATCGGCAGAAAGCAAAGAGCTTCGAATGAGCCCGAGTTAAGGGTTACCCCCTCGCTCTCGGGGTGTTTTGGCAGCGTCGTGCCCTCCCCGAGCATCCCTGGCCGTGCCGGCAGGGCGAGAGGCAAGGCAGCGCCGGGAGCTGCCGGCTGCAGCAGGGATGGGGAGCTGCCGTGCCGGGAGCACCCCGGATCCCAGCTGTACCCCCCCGGCTGGGTCTTAGGCGCAGAGATTGTGCTGGAGCTGCTGAATATTCATGCGTTCGGGATGAAGGCATTAGCAGCGCCGATAAGCGTGCCGCCTTCATCCAGGTGCCTCGTACGTACCTCGAGCTGCTGAAAGCAAAGCTCTTCAAGGTGGAAATGCTGATCCCGGGGCTGGGGACGCCGAGTCTGAGAAGCAAAATCCTGGTGAGTTATCCTCCCAAAGCCTTGCTAAGTCTTTCTCTCCAAGCACAAAGCCTTTCCTGGAAGGAGGGCAAGGGGATGAGACGCTATCTGCGTGCGATGCAGCTGAAGGAGGCTGTGGGGAATCATTCTGGAGGATGCGGTGGAGCTAATGCAGCGTGCTAAATCGCTGCCTTTCCTGCTGGCAGAAGCCCCGTGATGTATATGAGGATTTCATTTGCATGGTGGTGTTTTGGGAACGGTCCTTTTTGAGGAGCAGCACAAAAGGAGCCGTGTGGGTCCGGGGGTCTCCAGCCCCTCTCAGCCAGAGCCAAGCCTCATCTTGTCCGGATTTGGAGAGACCCCAGGCACCGGAGGGATGTTTGGAGACCTTGTGCCGCTGCAAACCGCAGCATGGACGGTCCTGCTCCAAACCGCTGCAACCCTTGTCCGTGCAAATCGTTGCGGTAGGGATGGGTCCCACGTGCCAGACACGGGCGTGCGGGCAGCAGCGATGCTCTGGTGGGTTTTGGCTAGGTGCAGCTTCGGTGTGAGCAGATGAACAGAAACTAGCCTACAAAACCCACGTGTGGGCACGGCCCTGAGAAGCCGTATGGACCCGGTGGCTTCCAGATGTCCCAGCTGGGCGCGGGGTGCAGCAGCCACAGGACTTGCACCTACCGAAGGGCTGTAAAGCGCGTGGGACCAGGACTGAGGGCAAACGGGGGATTTTCCTCCTCTTTTTCCTCTGCTAACGCAGATACGCAAGCGAGGTGCTGCAAGGAGGCGTCTGCCATGGCTTCGCAGATCCTGGGAGTACCCTGCGCCACGCACCCCACGTGCAGCCGGTGTGCACTACCCCTCCCCTGCCCGCCTCTGCGGTACCCCCGCCCATTCCCATCCTCCCTCCACGGCTCTCCTGCTCTCCGACTCACTTGCAGAAAGGAGAAAAAAAAGGGGCTCAGGGCAGATCGTTTCTCTAAGAGCAAGTTTCTGGTGCGCTGGTTTGGGGTTTGGTCACCCATGGTACAACCCACCGGATTTTGGCTCGTCCGTCATGGCCAGGGCAGCTGCAGCGGCACGGGCAGACTCTTCCAGCATGAGAGGTGATTAAAAATAGGTGGGATGGCACCTTTGCCCTCCGTAATTAATGTGATGTTCTCCTTTAGGCTTTAATAAGCACCCGAGCCAGCATGGTCGGGCAGGAGTCATCTTCCTCCCTCTTCTTAATCCTCCGTTAAATAAGTTATCACCTTGGGGCACTTCCCACACCTCCAGGTTTCTCGTGAGCAGACGCTTTTGCCTCATTAATATTCCTGAGCTGCTTCACTTCGCAAGAAATACTTTTTTTTTCCTCCCATTTTGTTGTGTTTAATTTTAAAGGCATAAAAATAACCTCTTGCCCACCGCGTGGAGATGAGCGGAGCTGAGGGTCAGGGCCGGGGATGTGCATGGAGCCGGGATGCTCAAGTTTAGAAAGCTCTTGATCCTCGAGCCCAGAAGTTCACTTGATGCTGTTCCAGCAAGGAGAGAGAAAGAAAGAGGAGGACGTAGGAAACCAGTCCCTTTTGTTAAAGAGGAGCAATTCCAGCGAGGCACCAAACGTCTCCTCAGATCACCCATTGTCATTATCTGGGAGAATCTCACCAGAGGAGGCTTAGTGGGGTCTCTGACGAGGAGAGGAGAGCAGAATGTATTTATTTTCTTATCTTTTCTTATCTTTAGTATTGCAAGTGAAGCTCTGGAGACTCTCCCGGGTCCTGGGGCCTCGGATGACCCCGTGGGATTTAAAGGATTCGGGGGAGCGGGGTGCCACAAGGCAGGAAAACCAGGACCCTCAGCTTCACCCTGGGGGAGCGGCTGGAGAGGTGCTTTGGGGGGTGGCAAAGGGGGGCTCTGCCCCCCGAGCCATGTCCCAGCGCTGCCGGGGCTGGGGACACCAGGGAGGCAAAAGGGAACTTGGACTCCCCCAGCTGCAGCCGTTGTCCCCAGGCGCTGTCCCGGGAGAAGAAGGGCTCGGGGGGTGCCCCAAAAGACCCCAAAGCTCATGGGGGTGGCTTGAAAACACGGAGGGGTCCTGCTTTACACATCCATGCAAAAATGTGATTTTCTCATCAGCAGGAGTGAGCTCTAGAACCTCCCCTATCAAAAAATAAAAAGTATTTCAGTGACCCCCCTGATCTCACCAGGCAATTAAGGAGGTGGCTAACGAGCCCGGGGCTGCAGCGGCGGGGGGGGGGGGGGGGGTTGGNGGGGGGGGGGGGGGGGGCTTTGCCCCAAGCGGTCCCAGCTGCGGTGTTTCCCCCGTGGGGAGCTGGGCTGCAGGATCAGCCGTGTTTTTCTCAATTACCGCCCGAATGGCCTCGTTCCAGCAACAATTAGCAGCCTCCAAGGGACTCCTGTGTCCTGCGCTACACTTTCCTAATATAATTACCGCAGTAAATGAACAATGAATTAAATCAAGGAGAAAGGGAGGGGAAGACACCAGTTGTGTGTTATTGCCAGGGGTCACAGCTCTGTCTCTCTGGAGGCAGGCAATCCTCGTGGCTTGCTCAAGGCTTTTTTTATCTGAATCTTCTTCTTTGGGCAAGGGATGTCAGCAGGGATGGCGAAGAAACTCCCAGCTCCAGCATGAAAAGGTGCAGGTAGGCGCCCAGGCGGGTCCCTGCAGCATCACCCTGCTGCCACGCAGGTGCAGCACGGGCTCCCCCGGAGGCTGCAGAGCTGCCCGAGGGATGCAGCGGCATCCATGCACAGGGACGATTTCCAAACGTGCGTCATGATCAGAAACAAAACCCACAGCTGGAGCAAGACCCCAGCACAGGGGCAGCCGCCCAGGCTGCCCACGGCGGGGCGGAGAGCAGGGGTAGAGCTGGCGGTGGACGGAGGGAGACGTCACGCCTCTGCTGTGGGACCTCATGGAAGGGAAAGGTGATTTTTATTTTAAAGCAGATTCCACTCACCCATAGCCATGTGCTCCCACAGCAAGGCACCATCCCAGCCCCTTCCACGTGCTGGTACCCCACAGTCCCCCTGGAGCCACAGAGAGGGGAGCGCTCCCTTCCCTCGGCTGCTGGCTGCAGCTTTGCCAAGAGCAAAGGGGCTCTGGAAGAGCCATGTGGACCCTCGTCCCCCTCGCAGCTCGCTAGCATCCTCGCTCGTGTTTGCTTTCCTGCTTTGAGCAGATGCACTCTGTATTTACCGAGGGTCCTCGTGCCTGGCGTGGGGCGTGGGACACTGCGAGGCTCTGCCGTGGGGATGCTCCTCTGCTTTTGCTGTCACGGGTGGGCAAAGCTGGAGAAAGGGGACTCTGGGGTATGTCCTGCTCTGGGTGGAGCTGGGTGCTCGCTCTGCCTCGCTTGCCGCATCAGGGCAGCAGCGGCTTCGAGTCCCTCTGGGGGTGCCCTGCCTGGGCTCTGGGCAGGGCAGAGCAACCCCGGGTGCCCTGCGCTGGTGGGATGGGGACTGGGGGGCGAGGGCCGTGCCTGGGGACGGGGCTGAAAGGGTCCCTTCATCCGCGCCTGCAAAATCTCCTCTGTGGAAACTGCCCACGGGGAGGGAAGGCGTCGAGGAGGCTGCTCGTGTCCTCCTGACTCGGGAAGATGCTTGGAAACTCCGGGCTGATGACAGCAGCCGCTTCTGCTTGCTGGAAGCACAGAGCAGTCGCCATGCGCATGCCGGCTGCCAGCAAGCAAACCGCTGCTTCGGCTTGTGCAAATTTAAGTGCTGGCCCCCATCAAGCTGGCCAGGGCTCCGGGTTTCCTTTTTCCTGGCACGGGGAAGCTCCCAGCCGCAGCAGAGGTCCCCGTGCTGGCCCCTCGCATGGACTCGCTCCGCTTGCTGACAGGCAGCTCCGAAACCAAGCCCGGCCGCGTTTGGGGCCATCTCGTCCCTCTGCCCGGCTGCGGGAGTCGTCCGAGCCAGGCTTGAAAACAGCCGGGCTGGGCTCGCTCCGCTTTCCTGGCGTTGCCGTCCCCTCTCCGCTCCGGTGGCTAATAGCTCACCTCCAACGTGTGCTCCTCCAACCAAAACTAACCCCTGACACTCTCCAACATATTCCGAGTACATTAATTACAGGAAAGAAAAATGCCTGTGCTTCCAGTTACTGCGTAGTAGTGAAAAATGACTGCGTGTAAAACATGTCTGCTAGATAATTAACTTCATAGATAATTTCTTCTTCATTTTGACTCAATTACTTCCTTGATATGAGAAAGTGCTGAAAACACTATTTTTTTTTTTTTTTTTTTTTGGATGTTGCATAAAACAATAATTGAAGAAAACCGCTAAATCTTTCCCAGGGAGAGCCTCCCCTTCCTTAAAGGAGCCAGGGAATAACTTGTGTTTAATTCTTGCTCTGGAATCGCAGGGTGCAGCTTGGCATTACCCTCCTGCGCAGGGCTCCTTGGTGGAGGGAGAAAAACAGTGCTGTGTGTTTCTCGGCCAGGCTGGCAGAGCCAGGGTGCAAATGTCACGGCTGTTGCCCGGCGGCAGCGCTGCCCTGGCAGAGCAGGGTTTGCTCTGGAGAGCAGCACAAGAAACGCCGCGCTGTGAAATGCGGTGCTCGTGCCGGCTTGTTTGCAGCTTCGGGGAGCAGGGTGAGCTTAAAGGAAGAGTTTGCATCTGCGAGCGTCAGCGTGCGAGCATCAGCTCCTGCGTTTCACCCAGGGCTGGCACCCAGCACCCGGTGCATCGCCCTTTGCGACGGCTCCTCCGACTCCCTCCCAGCGCTCCTGCCAGAGCAGTGTCAGAGTTGCCGCAAATCATCTAATTATAAGGGATTAATCCATTAGGATTTCCTCCTCCGTTTACTGGGTGGCAGGCTCCCTTGCGCAGCTGTGCCTCGCCTCCGACCAGCTAGCAGGCAATTAAATATAGAAAGCAATTTAACCTCGTTGGAGACCGAAGCATCTTGCTTAATGTTGTGCATCAATTTCCAAGCTCTTTGCTCCCGGCCATGGAAGGAGCAGCCAAGGGCTCCGTGCCCCCGGACACCCGGGGCGCAGCGAGGGGCACTCGGGGACAGGGCAGGGGCAGAGGGGACGGGGACCTTGTGCCTGCTGGTGAGTTCACCTCCAGCATCCTGGCTTGCTGGGTTTTTTTCTCCTTTTTCTCCTTGGGGCACTCGCCTTTTCTCCGTCATTCGCTGCCATAGATCGAGCTCAGCGTTGGCATGAGGTCTGGTCGAGGCAGCTTTCTGCGAGCAGGCTTTTTAAGCAGTGAAAAGCTCTCTGCGCTCCTTTGCAGGAAATGCCAACCGGTGGGAGCGCTAAGAAAAAAAAAAAATAGAAGAAAAAGTGTTTTCAGAGACATTTTTAAAAATAGCTTCTGTTCGTACCAAAAATACGAACATACAAAACTAAGGTACCGTCAAACTTGGGGGAAAAAGCACCTTCTAGAAAATTGGTTTTAATAACTTTCTCCGGAGAGCCGTCGTTCACTGGCGTGGTTTATGGGAGGAACGCAAGGCCTGGGTGGTCTGGGGTCCCTGCGGGGAGGGCAGCAGCGTCAGCTCCTGCGCAGCTCCGAGCCCTGCAAAAGCAGGTAACGGGGGTAACGAAGGGTGGGAGGGGATGCGAGGCTGTCCAGCCGCTTGAGATTTGAGGGAACATCGCCAATGCTTCGTCTCCGTCTCTCCCAAGATCAGTAACTTTGCGGGACAGACCCAACCTTCCGCGGGAGAAGAGATTTAAACCCCAGTAAAACTGCCCTGCTGGTGACTGTTGAAAGAACAAACCGCTCGTCTTCCAGCGGGGAAAATTACAACCACCAAAGCTCTTTTGTTTAACCTTTGGCCTTGGGAAGAAATGCATCGGCCGGAGAAGCAGCTCCTGGGCTTTCCATAGGGTTATAGAAAGCAAATTATGAAACGCGCTCGCAATAATTCTCCAACAGCCGTGATACACGGCGTGTTACCCCGGGTGTGAGGTGGGACAACCGGCGGGCTTGTTCCGTAAAGGAATTCATTCCGTTTAGCTGGTATATTTTAAAGGGCTGTAAAATTTGGAAAAAACCCTGTTTAAAGCCTCTGCAGTAAGTGGCTGCAAGGTTGTGCCGTTACGGCCAAAGCCAGGGCAAGGCAGGAGCGGGAGCAGTGGTGCTGAGCGCCCGCCGGGCTCCCTCCTGCCTGGCTGCGTCCTTGTGAATTATTCCTCGATGCCTGCTTGAGTGACGCATCTTTGCATACGTTAATTAGACTCAGTGGGTAAAATCAAACCGAGCGCAGGCTCCTCTAATTCCCTGTCTGTATATTCATTATAGAAGCAGCGGCAACTGGGATGTCAAGGAGGATTAAGTGGAGAGCTGGGAAGTCACAGGTGGTTGCAGCACGAATTGCAAACCCTCCTTGCGTGCGCGGCGAAGCTGTTGATGGACCTTGCTGGAGGAAAAACCGGCTGCCCCTAAAAGCGCCGTCCGTGCTCCCCATCGCCTCTCCTTGCAGGAACCTGGGCTGCTCCGCTTCCCAGTGCTCCCCAGAAGGGAAACCCCCAGGCTGGCAGTGAACTGGTTAAGGTGCCCTGGTTGCAGCCCTGTTTTGCTCCCCATTGATAAATGGGGCCGGGTGCTCCAGCCCCAGGACCCCCCGTTCCCAGACCTCGCCGCATAAAGGCAGCATTTTGCCGAGCGCCTGCCCCCCAGCTCGCTGTGCAGACGAGGGGCCCGATCCCCCGAGGGGCGCGGGAGGAACAAGGGCTTCACTGTTTCCGAGGCTCTGCGGCCTCAGGGCCCTTTTGGTGACCTTGTTTGGTCGTTTTTGGAGAAAATCAAGTCTGCGGGGAAGGGGGAGGCACGGGGGTGGTAAGCCGTGGCATTTTTCCCACCCAACCCCTCCCTGTGCCTGGACGATGCCGGGGGCACCACGGGGGTACCCTGCGGGTACCCAGGGACAGGCCGGTGCGTGCAGGTTGCTCACCCTACCTAACCCAACCACCAGCTGAGCTTTTTAGGAAGCAAACCCGCAGCTCAGCCCGGCAGGACGGGTGTCTGGAAGCCATCACGCCCACCCAAGGGTGAGCCAGAGCCCAGCTGCATCGCGCTGGCCCCGGCAGCGCGGAGGTGTCCCGGGGAGCCGGCCGCGCCGCGAGGCAGCGGGCTTGGCCGGTGGTATTTAATTAGCTGCTGAACATGACGCTTGTTTTAATTCCATGCGTTCGGAGACGTGTGTTGCTGCCCACACACACCAGTTGCCATAACAACTTTAATTTGTTTTGTAGCCTCCGCTCCGACGGATTTGGGGAATTTTGTTTGTTTGTTAACCTCCCCTCCTTCCCCCCTTTCTCCCCCGTTCCCTCTTTCGTTCCTCCTTTCTAATTGCACTCGCTCACCCTCTGTTTCCCTGCATTAATAAGAGGCAAAAAGGCATCGCCTGGGTCCTGGACCCCCAGCCGGGCACCCACAGCCCCCTGCCTCCGAGCTGGCAGCAGCAGCTGTGATTTATCCCAAGTGCAATAGCAGGGGCGAAGCCATTGCATTCCCAAATTACCGTCCTGCTGCTGAAACACCGAGAGATGCATGGCTTCCCCTTCGCCCACCACCCCATCCTGCCGACACTGGGTTGAAAACCGTGAAAAAAACCTCTTGGAAGGCAAAGCTGCAGTGTCGGGACCTCGGAGGGATTGCTTTGATCATTTTAAAGGGATTGACCATCTGCTGGACTATTTGGAGGGAGAAGTGAATGCAAAGCGCGGGAGGGGGAGTCCTGCCTCTGCGTGTGCGGGTGGGAAGCTTGGAAAGGTTCCCCCCCTGCTTTCGGCAGGGCTTTGGGGTCCCCCCAGCACCCCGAGGGGTCTGTGTGCCGTGGGGGGCTGGAAGCCAGGGACCGCTGCCACCAGCCTCTGCCTTTGCACTGAAGTGCGTGGCAGCTCTGCGGGCGGCTCAGCAGCGACCGGGGCAGCTCCAGGAGGATGCTGAGATGGATCAGCTGGTGCCGCCAGGTCTTTCCCTGGTGGAGGAGAAGTCACAGGATGGGGATATCTGCTCCTTGTCCTTTCCCTTCCCTAAGCCCTCTCCCCTGCTCCTGCCTCCGGGCTGGGACCCTGCTCTCCCTCCTCCAGCGTCGTGCCCAAACCCCGGCGTGATGCAGCCGGAGAACGTGACGTGAAGCTGCTTCTGCTCAGCCCGGGGACTTGGTTTTGTTTCCGCTGTGCTCTGGGGTTTCTTGGGAGGGAGGGAAGGGCTGCGACTTATTACACTTGCAGCAGAGCGAAACGGTGAAAAACTGCAGTGCTGGCCAAACGGGGCAAAAAGCAGCAGAAAAAGGAAAACTGGAGTTATCTGCAGCTCCTCTAGATTCAGCAGCAGCAGCAGATGCTCTGGGGGTGTGCGGAGGCTGGTTGGGCGGTGGGGAGGTGCTGGGAAAGGGGTGACCTGGAGGAAGAGGAGCTCAGCGGGGAGGAAGGTCAGGCTCTCGGCCGGCACGACCCGAGGCCAGGGCTGTCACGCTGACTTACAGCAGCTGCCAGCCGGGTCCGTGGCCCCTGGCTCCCCCTCCTCGGCCATGCGGGCTCTGCCTCGCCGTGCGGGTGGGTGCAGCCTGCCCCCCCCCCAAGCTGCTCAGCCCCCCCAGTCCCATTGGGGTGACTTTCTGCAAAGGGACCGGGCTGGGAGCGCGAACCGGGGATCACTTGCGATGGCCGGGTTGCAGGGAGCGCCTCTCGTGCACAGACATCCACGGCCCGGGAGGTTTCCGCTCCCTGAAGTATTAATTTGCACAGGAACAGGCTTGCAGCGGAACTGACATTAATAACAGGCTGAGTTAGAGCCCCGCTGCGGAGCGGGATGTTAATGACTCTGTGCAGAGTTGGAAGGGGGCTGTTATTGAAAACGATCTCTGGGCTGTTGGTTCTTGCCGAACCCTGGAGTTGGAAGGAGTTTGGGAGGGGGTGAGCCCGTCCCCAGCCGCTGCGGCACGGGCTGCTGCTGCCCCGCTGTGCTGCGGGGCGGCTCGGCCACCCGGCCCCAGGACAGGATCCAGACCTGTGGCCCCATGGTGGGATGAACCCTGCCTTTTGATCTCTGGATGCTGCGGCATCAGTTGGAAAATCACAGCAGTTGTCCCAAGGGGTTTGTCGGCTCGTCTCACTGTCATCCCATGTGGGATGGGGAAGGGTGACCATGGGCAGGTAATACTTGGGGGTTTGAAATTTGTGTATGTTGGCCCTGGGATGCAGCAGCCCGGGATGCAGCATGGGGGGATGCAATGAAAGTGGGATGCAGCAGCCTGGGATGCAGCAGAGGGGGATGCAATGAAAGTGGGATGCAGCAGCCTGGGACGCAGCAGCGGGGATGCAGTGGAGGGCGATGCAGTGGAAGAGGGATGCAGCAGCCCGGGATGCAGCAGGGGGGCATGCAGCGGTAATACTCTTGGTAGCTGTGGTTTTACGGCTTCCCATAAACAGTCCCCTCTATCTCCCTCTCCATTTTTAATTACCTAGAAAATAACCTCCATTCAATTTACAGCTCATTTGAAGCTATGAGCAAGGGCCCATAAATATTTAATGTGTTTAGAAGTGGCACCAACTATCCAGGGCTTTTTTTTTCTTTTCCAGGAGTTGCCTTTGGTTTAGCATATTTATTCCCCCACATCTTTACTTCTTTCTGCTCCCCCCACCCATAACCTCCCATGAAGAAAAGAGCGGGTGGTAAAAGACAGCAAACTGCTGGCGAAGGGTTCGTCGCCCAAATTTTCTTAGGAGTGACGGACCAAACCCGGCGTTTAGGGCAGCTTCTCCTCTAACCAGGGCGATTAAGAGGAGCAGCTTCCTGAGCATCCCCGAGCCCTCTCACCCTCCACACCGATGCCTTTTGCTGGGAGAAGCCGGGTCACGATCCGCTCCCCGGCGCAAGCTCCCAGCCTGCGTTTTGGGAGGTTTTGCTAGAAAAAGGTGATTGCATGCCAGGGTTTCTGCCTCCGAATTGTGGCTGTGGCTGAGCGTAGGAGCGGGTGGTTAGAGCAGAATTCAGCCTGAAAGTCCGCCCTGCCCCACTTAAAAGTGAAAAAAAAATATTAAGAGTTATTGCAGTTAAGCGGAATAACCAGGAATTTTGGATGATGCCGTAATTTCAGCTGCTGAGGTCGCGGCAGAAGCGGTGCCTTGCTCTGCCTTTCCTCTGCAAAGGAAAACTTCGCCCATTTTCTGAAGTCCTGACAGCCGCCCCGAATCCCAGGTATTATGCAAGCAAGCGACTTCTGCTCCCAGATTTTTGTGGGTTTACTCAGAACATATTTTGTTGTGTCTATTAATCACTACAACACGTATTTTATTGTAACATAATAGATATATTTACTGTACGAGGAGTGACAGCATTTATTAATTATGCACAAGCGGGCCCAGAAAACGGATTTGTTTGCTTTGATGTCTAATGTGGCTGACTTTTTTCCTGCTTGTTAAACTTAATCAAAAGCAATCAAAATACACTCCCATAAATTATAGCAAATTAATTTCAAACAAAAGGGAAAAATACTAGGTAGCACAAATGGAAATAAAATTAAAAAAGAATAAGCGAGATGGGAGTCAGGCTAATTTCAATGCTGTGTTTGGTTACAGCTTTTCCTTTCCTCTGGACGGAGGGATCGGAACGGAAAAGGCGCAGAAATGGGGTCTGAGGGGCTCGGGGCTGCGGTTTCCCCCTGAGGAGCTGTGTTGGCACGGCCAAAAAATAACAGGGACCGTGATGCTCGACACGGGCTGGATGTTTTATTGCACCTTGGTGCCGGTGTGAGGGGTGCGTGCGGGATCAGGGCTGCGACACCAGCACCATCCCTGCGGCCCCCGGGAGCCGCAGCATCCCTGCGGGCCGGCTGCACCCGCATCCCTGCGAGCATCCACCTCCAAACCGCCCCGTGGTCCCTCGTTTACCCTCTCCACCTGGGCACACACCAAGCCGCCTCTCTCTCCTCCTCTCCCTTCCCATCCTGCCGAGTGCTTCGCACGTTTAGTACATCCTTAATTAAGAGGCGAGCAGCTAATCCATTCCTGTCAATTGGCGGCTGGTGCTAAAGGACGTTCCCCTGCGTACGGGCACCTTCTCCCGCGCGCGTGAACCGCCGGCACACGCCGTCAGCACGAGCACGCCGGGCTCTATTTACATAATGCTATTGACATTTGGAGGGTGAAATTATGTATTCTGCCTTAATTCACTGTTAAATTAAATTATGAATGTTTGGAACATAGTAATTTCTTTTGTTCTAGGAACAGATTGTTTTATATATCTGCCTATATTACCAAGTTATTAATTTAATGATTTCATAATAGCGGTTCATTCCTTTGGGTAATATAAAGCGAAAAGTGCGCTCGGTGCACAGCTTAGGCTGACTCGCTTCTCCCTACGCAGATTGCAGGGGGTTAGGAGTAAAGAGGCTGGGTTTGGCAGAGTGTTTAGGAGGTTGCAGAGCGGGACGAGGGGCTCCGCTGGTGTCTCCCGCTCCTTGGCCGGTGCTGCCGGGGATGCGGGATGCCGGGCAGCCTCCGCACTCCTGGGGGTCCCCTCCAGGGATGGGACACGAGCGCCCGGGGGGGCTGCTCAGCAGCCAGAGGGTTGTGTCCCTCCTCGGCACCCTTGGGCTTGGGTTTTTCCATGCGCTCAGCTCCCAGCCGTGCGCTCGGAGCCAGGCTCTCTTTTCCAGCTGCCTGGAAAGCCACGTGCCCGGACAGATGCGCTCGGAGCAGCCCCTTGCTCGGGGACTTCAGCTCATCCAGACACTGAGCTGCTTACGTTAACGGCACCCTCGAGGTGTGAGCAGGGCTCGCCGAGATCCTGGTGTGGCATGGGGAGAGGAGGGAGGTGCATGCCTCATCCCCATCCCTGTCCCCATCCCAGTCCCCATCCCTGTCCCCGTCCCCCTCTGCTCCTCCTGAGCCCCATGGCGCTGGCACCAGCCACCTGCAGACCCGTGCAATACCGGGATCGCCCCGAGTCTGGCAGCGTTTCTGCTTTTCCGAAACTTTAACGACTCTGCTCAGCTGCCTCTCTTCATCGCTAAAGATTCTAACCAGCTCTGCAAGCGTCAGGGCTGACGCCAAGCCCGTCAGAGCATCCCTGCCAGCCCTCTGGCTCCGGTACCAAACCTGGCGACATTTCGGTGCGGTGCCTTGAAGACCTGAGCTCCCAGAACCGAGTGACTCCTCAGGCTCTTGTGTATATATTTATATATATTTATCCTTTTATCCTCTCTGGCACCACCCGCTGTGGTGCGGGGAGAATCTGGGAAAATTTGTCCACCTACATGCTCAGAACTCAAGGAAGAGCAGCAGAAGCAGCGCCTGCGATTTGTTCTTTAAAAATGGAACTTTGATAAGCGATGTGACGCGGGGCCGGGGACCGAGGAGTGGGCTGCCTGGTGACGCGCATGGATTTTAGCATCTCAGGAAAAAATGGAGCGGAGTCATCATTTAAAACCAATCCTGGCTTGCCGTGGCCGGGGAGCGCCTGGGCAAGAGGGAGCGCAGGAGGGTCAGGCTCCTTGCATCCCCAGCTCCATTTCCCATCTCTAACATTAAGTCGCTTCTCCAAACACACGGGACCTTCCCTGCTCCCCAAATTTCCCAGGGGCCAGTGCCGCTCCCTGCCTGGCACTGTATGAACAGCAAAGCAGTGAGTAAATCAATGACCCGGTGATGAAGCAGAGGGAATTGCTGAGCCCTGAACAATCCCTGCCCAGCCCCGCCAAGACTCCCGAGTAATTTCCATTCTAACCCGGGCTGCTTGGCTTCTAAGAAGGTAACGGCTCCTACGGCACTTCCTCGTCCTTAGCTGAACAATTTATGGCTTCTGCTCTAGCCGCCTTGCGCTCCCGAGAAGCCTGAGCAGGGGCAAGTCTTGACATTACTGCACTTTTTCATGACTGCACTTTTGCATGATTGCGTTACTGGACCATTGCATGACTGCACTGGTGCACGATTGCCTTCCCAGATTGCACTGGGACCATTGCACGATTGCACTTGCCCCAGAAGAGCAGCTCAGGTCATTACCAGGTGCTAATGATGCTAAGGGCAGGGATTTAAGAGGGCTGGGCAGCCCTGGTAGATGGGTGGTTCTGCAAAGGATTGAGTTGGCAATGAGCATCAGCTGGGAAGCGGGAAGGAGCACTGTTAGAGCAGGTCTCTGCTCCTGGGTGGGACCTTCTTGAGCTGCCCACCAGCTCTCCTCAACAGAGCCCTCCTCAAGCAAGAGCACACTGGGCTTACTGGACCCACTGCCTTTCTGAACCATCTTGTTTGCTTTAAATGGTAAACTTATGCTGCAAGAAGGGGAAGTTCAGGTCTACAGCTTCCCCAAGTCACCAAGGTCTCACCGTGCATGTTACGAGCAAACCCATCGGCACAGCAGACGAAGCCAGAGCGCTGGGAATCCCGGAGACCACAGCAGCCCCAGGAGGTGTCACGAGTCACCACCAGCATCGCACCGCAGACGAGGGAGCGCTGCCAGTGCCGGGACCTGTCCGTGAGTACGGTGAGATGAATGCATTCGACTTCTAGAGGTGGGTTTACGCGTGAGACGTCAGCGAGCCCCGGTGACTCCCCGTGGGTTGCCTCTCCTTGTCCTGGAGATTGCACACGCTGGCACTGCCGTGGGCTGGATGCTCCAGGCTGGTGGGACATGAGCAGCCCAAACGAGGAGGGGTGAACCCTTCGCTGCTGCTATCTGCAGTGCAAACCACCTCTGGGTTTTAGGGCTCCTGGGTGAGCGTTGGAGGGGCAGTCTGCGTTGTGTGTTGTGTTGGAGTTCAAGCCTCAAAAAGGGCCACGAAATAATCTGGAAATAACGCGTTCTGGCTGCTTTGTGTGTCCTGCGCCTTCCTATTTCACCTGGTTACCCTTGCACAGCAAGCAGAGGTGGGTGCTGGGCTGACCCCCACCCAGAGAGGGACGTGGCCTGGATTTGAAGCCATTAAAAACTGCAGAATTCATCATTTTTGCTGGCATCCCCTCCAACGGTTAATCAGCCTTGCTGTTAAAAAATATGCCTTATTTTTCCAGTGGGAAGCTGAAGCCAGACACGATCAACTCCTGCCTCTTGTTATGTCTTTCTTCACTAGATTAAAGATACTTTAGTAGCCTGTATTTTCTCCCAGGAAGGTACTTACTCATGGCAATCAAGTCACCTCCGTTGTCCTTTTGATAAAGTAAGCAGCCTGAGCTCTTTACGCTCCTTCCTCTGCAGAATTTTTCCCAGCTCTTGCGAGAGCTGTCTGTGCATCCTTCCCGTGCCCCTTCTGCCCCAGGGTCTCCGTTCCCGGGTGATTTTGCATAGAAACATCCACCCACGGGCCAGCCCAGGGTGCTGGCGTGATGCTAACCGAGGCGGGGAGCAGAGGGGGTTCGGTGGGGTGGCTGATCTCTGCAGCACCGGCCGCTGCCCGTCCCCAGCACCACTGTCCCCTCCGGCTCCGTCGAACGCCCGCGCCATTGCCTTTAACAATGTCAGAAGAAACAGCGAAGCAGAAAAGAAGCGACGTCAGTGAGTGATAGTGAAATGAATCGATGCCGCTTGCAATGTAAAGATGTTTTTTTTCCCCAACGTCTCTTCTGCTGCTGCCTGGCACGGTCTGTCTCGTATCATCTCGCCTGGCTCCGTGACGTTTTTCTAACCTCCAAGTGTGATACCCGAGGGATGGGTGAAGCTTTTCTGCCTCCCCTCCAGCCACGGGGGAGAAAATGCTGGTTTCCCCCTAAGCAGGAGGTGTTTCCTCCGTGCTCCGGGCTGGGATAGCTTCCCTGGGCTCAGGAAACACCTACACGGGGACTGGAAAACGGGGAGAAGAGGCTGGGGGTGGGAAGGGAAGCCCCCAGATGGGGGGGTCTGCATTAGGAAGCAGCCCCGGCACGTGTCCAGCTCCCATAGGGGTTTATGTTTGCACATGCATCGGGTCAGCGCGCCGCAATACGGGCTGGTCGGGGCGCATGGCAGCGGCGCCTGATACTGCCGGCCCCGAGACCCAGCTCTGGGTGATTGCGGTTAAGGGCAGAAATACTGCAAAATTGCTTAAAAATGGGAACAACCTGTTAATGGGCACCTGGCCCCGATTGCGCCGGCTGCCTTACAAATACGCAGCGAGGAAGCATCCGAAATCAAAGCTCTCGTGTTCTGATTCTCCTCACCGTGGCTCATGCCACGCAAAATACCCAGGGCAGAGAGCTGGATAAATGAGGCAGTTCAAACATTAGAATATTTGCAAAGTGGTGCTCTCTAGCAACAGACACTTGAAATAATCTGTTTAGGCATCGGGTGAATTTGCTCCTACCAAAGGGCTGTCATCGGTGTCAAAGGCACTTAGTGTCAGGCCGGCGGAGTACCTACTTCTCGTTAGCTACCCAACACCCAACAGTAAACACATTTTGCTGTTTTGCCATCTTAAGAAGAGGAAAAAAAACCTTTCTGACAGCTTGGTTAACCTGTCCCCCATCCCTTTCTCACTTGTAAGCGCTGAAGTTCTCAGCTAAGGGCAGCTGTGAAGAGCAGAAAGGGAGGAAGAAGGGGGGGGGGAAAATGTGTCTGATGTCTATTTTTTCACGCTGCCTAAAAATACAGAGAGTCTCACACGTTCTGCCTTCTCCCTTGTAATTAAAAGGCTGGTTGCATGCTGCTGCAAAGGGTAACCCTAATTAGAAGGTGTCAAAGGAGGGAGAGGAGCTGAGGGCTCAGCCGCCCCCGTCCTGAGCTTGCCTTTGCACTCTGGCTTTATGGATGCAACAAATCCTGCTGGGGGGAAAAAAGCTAATTTCTCTTAAATCATGAAAACGTTATTTTAGTTTTCAGCCCGGGAAATGTAGATGGAAATGTCCCACGTGGGATATTGAGGAAAAAAATGGAGAAATGCTTAGGACGAGGCAGCTGTTGAAGGATGCTCGTCCCCATCGGCGTCTGGAGGGGAGCTGCTCCTCAGCCAGCGCCTGTCGCTGCGAGGGGGACGGGGCGGGTGATGCTCGACGGGGGTCAGATCACCGAGGGATCCAGCGATTGAACCATTTCAGCTTTTATGCCAAACGCCTGGATTTTCAACGTGTTTTTCATGACTTGTGAATAAATGCGGGGGCTCGCAGTTGGTAAGCGGTTGAGCTGGCACAGCTGGGACGGCGCAGGCTGCGTGTCGTGAGCAGGAACTTCTCACTGCAAGGAAAATATGTTAAAACTGGGGGAAACGTGGCATTCCTTTCCATCTTGTAGGCATAGGGCAAAGGTACGGGGATGAACGGGTTGTTCAGGTGATATCACTTCTGCTGCACGGACTCGGGCGAGCAAGTTTCCCTCTTCCCACCGCTGCTTCCAGGCTCTTTTTTGGGGAACTTTAGCAGCAAGCCATGCTCCAAGCAGGCATTTTTGTGCCTTTCCCAGGGATCAGCCCTCCTGCCCGCACCAACCAGCCGGGGTCCTGCTGCGGCAGGGGTGGGTGCTTGCCTGTCCCCTCTCTGCCGGGGACTCGGTGCCAACGATGCACTCGCTTCCTAACGGAGGAAAAGACTCAAAACAAAGCCAAGGCTCACCAGCTAATTGTGGTTTAAAAGCAAATAATTGCATGAGTCAAAGTGATTTACTAAATTAAGTCTTTCTGCAGGGGCTGGGGATTTTTATTTTATTTTATTTTTTTCCCCTTAAATACAAAGCTTTAAGGATGCCCCTCGCTGGCGGCGTGCAGGGGAGGCTGGCCCTGTGCCGCAGCGATGGGAGCCTGCACCGGCTCCTGCTGGGACCGACTGCCTTCAGATTTGGGCAAGGTTCAGCGTTTTGCAGCTCCCGCCAGGCCGGTGCCTCGGCTGGGCTGGGGGCTGCAGGTTGCTGGGGGGGACACGACGCAACGGCTCCGTCCTCCCGCTGCAGCATCCCCAGGGCCCGGCTCCCCTCCCCTCTGCAGGGGGCTTGTCCCATGCACCCACCTCCCCCTTTTCCTCCAGCCTAAGGGTCCCTGAATTCCCTCTCAGGGTCCCCAGATTCCTGCTCAGGGTCCCCAGCCCGTGACCCCCCTTATCCTGGCTGTCTGCCCCAGCAGGTGGGAGCTCAGACCCTTCTGGAAGTTAATATTTTACCCTTTTTTTTTTTTTTTTTTTTTTTTTTTTTCTTTTTTTTTTCCCCCCTCCCTGATTTCAGTGAGTCATACCGTTCCTTCAGAGAGCTTTTGCTTGTGGGAGCTGTAAAATCCCCAGCAACTGAGAAATGCAAGCCTTAAAACAAGGCTCTTTTGGCAAATGCCGGGCTGCAAATCTGGACCTGGATTTTTTTCAATTAAGCTTTTTTTTTTTCTTTTTTTTTTTTTTAGGCGAATTAATTGATATTTACTTAGTGTGTCAAAATAGCTCCAGTGCGTTGGAGTGCCACTCGCCATGCGGTTGGAGCAGGGTGCTGGGGGAGGCAGGCATGAGTCAGTGGCAAATGAATTAAAAGCAGCAGCTCCTGCTCAAGGGCAATTACGTTTTCCTCGAAGAAATGGGAGGGAAGCACATGGAGTGCAGAGAAGCTGCTCCCAGGAGACCTGCCCTGGCCTCTTTTTGGAGGAATTTGCCTCGTTTTCCCCGTGCAGCTTACTGGGGCTCTGACTGCGTGGCAAAAGCAGCAGCACCCAGCTGGTGTATTAGGCAAAATGATGGTGGGAAGGATGGAGACCTTCCATGGAGGATGGAGAGAGGGCGGGCTGTTTGCTTTGGCGATGCTGACGGTGCGCTTTGGGCCATGGGTCCATCTCAGGTGGTTGGGTAAACATGTCGGAGAATCATTTGGTTGGGAAAGACCTTTAAGATCAGAGTCCAACCGTCCCTGTCCACCACTAAACCATGTCCCCAAGCGCCTCGTCTGCCCGGCTTTTAAATCCCTCCAGGGATGGGGACTCCACCACTGCCCTGGGCAGCCTGGTCCAGGGCTTGACAACCCTCTCCGTGAAGAAGTTTTTCCTGATATCCAATCTAAACCTCCCCTGGCGCAACTTGAGGTCCCATATACGTAGATGTGTTTATCTCTGATAGAGACGTGCTTGCATGTTGGATGATTGCTCAGTGAAGCATGGCCTCTTAGAAACTTTAATTACACCTATTTTTATATATATATATGAAAAAAAATATATATTTATATATATATAAAAATA